>OZ023332.1:1737719-1750219 GCA_964007535.1 Brachyptera risi
TGTCCCCGCACACCATTCGAATCAACAAGAAACAAAAGCTTGAGAGAAAAATAAAACACCCAACTTCGTAAATGATAAAGACCAAAACAAATGTGAAGAATTAGAAACAAGAAAGTATGGAAAGAGGTCCTATTAACGACTCAAGAAGAACGAAAAAATAGAAAAGAAACAACTGCGTACATGCGAAATAATGTACAGTACGTCCGAACTCTAACAAAGTAGAGAAGGACGGGAGATGCTCACACAACAAGAGCTGGTCGAGAATATGACCGAATTCACCCACTTGACGAGCGACTAAGAGACGTCCGAACTGAATCGAGTATGGACAAGAACTGAGCTGCGAGGCCTGACGGGTTCAGGCACCGCGAGAATGGCGAGCTATGATTGGATGCAGCACATCGCGTGACAACCCACCAGCCAACCAGCAATGAGAAAGGAAGGTCGACTAGAAACACGGTTTGCAATGTATAAACAACATTCCATGACGCAAACGAATGATTTCATGTTCAAAAGACAAACTAGGGAAAACGAGCTAGCTGGTCTCAAAAGACCGGCGTTAACATACCGCCCACCAAAATGAACATTTTAAAGCTGAGGTAAATGATACGGAAAATTTGGAACATGAAATTAGTACAGCAAACTGTTCGTAAGAAGCCTTGTAACTTCATAGGCAACGTGAGCAAAAAGATTTCCACCGAGTAATTGGATTGCTTCCCAATTGGATCGGAGAACAGCAAAGAAATCGCACATGATCCGAGCGATTCAATGAGGAAAAAACGCAACCATTTTATCCAATGGTCGCTGACTTTTCAAAAGAAATGAAAAAAGAGAGAACAACAAGAAAGTTAACATGAAGAAATGATCAAAGCACCAATGCGTGCTTTGAACAGAAAGAATACACGAAGTAATGCAAATCTGCCATTGGAGGCTGCATAGGCTTTGCGCGAAACTTGTGGCGAGTAATGCACTGGTGTATGCGCTGCCTCAACAAACCGCGCAGAGAAACGAACCAGTAACGCTGCTGTATCAGCGCCTGTACCGTTCTCGGGCCGGAATGTAGCGATGTTCGGTGGAAGGCATCGCAAATGAGAGATGCGAGGTGAGCTTCTTTGGGGAGTAGGATTGGGTACCGAGCCTCTTCAGGAAGAGAAGAGTGACGCAATCTTCCGCCCACCTTGAGTAAGCCCGAGGGTTCGAGAAAAGGTTTCAGCGAAGCGATCCGGGATGAAACCTGTCCCTGTTTGGCAAGTTGGCTGATCTCGGTTGCATAAAAGTGGTTTTGAGTGACTCTTATGATCAGTTCAAGAGCGTCTTGCAACTCCACAGGTTTTAAAGAACCCGTAGGAGGGAGAATCTTTGATCGTTTCGCCAATAAGAGACGGGCAAATCGAACTACATACCCAAAGACCCGTTGTGCTTTGAGAAGTGTGGAAAACTTTCGAAAATTCACCAGGAGAGGATCTACTTTGACCGTTGTGGCCAAAGTGACCATGGAAGGCTTAATGTCTGGCAATTCAGACAATAAATCAGTGGAAGGCACAGAGATAGGCCACAGAGCATGGGGACTCCTGAGAAAAGAAGGACCCGAGAGGTACAACGGGTATTCCATGAGCTGAGAAGGCAGTATTCCACGAGAAGCGCAGTCAGCGGGATTTTCTTCGGAATCCACGTGTGCCCAATTGGTAGGAGTGGAGTTGTCGAGTATCTCCACTACTCGGTTGGCGACGAATGTCTTCAGTCGATGTGGAGGGGTGGCAAGCCACGCGAGCACAATAGTCGAATCAGTGTAGAGGGTTACTGACTCCACGACAAGAGTGCTGAGTGAGGGAAGAGTATCTTTCAGCACACGCGTTAGAAGCAAAGCAGCAGAGAGTTCAAGCTTAGGGATGGTCAAGGGTTTGACCGGGGAAACTTTACTCCTTGCTCGCAACAAACTAATATGCGAAGTTGCATGATTCGTTGTGTGAAGGTAAAGTATCGCAGCGTAGGCCTTCTCGGAGGCATCACAAAAGCCTACAAGTCGATGTATGCCTTGTGAAGCAGGAAATGCGCGTGGAACTCGGAAGTTCGAGAGAAGACAGATCTCGGCTACCGCGTCCAACCACCTTTGAGCAAGAAGCGGTGGTAAAACGTCGTCCCACTGCACCCGCGATAACCAAAGATGCTGAAGAAAAATCTTCATCCAGCATACGAGCGGGGTGAGGAATCCCAAAGGATCAAAAATGCGCGCAATGTACGACAAGACCGTGCGCTTCGTTACCACGCCTTCGAATGGTAAGGTGTGGAATGAGAAATCATCCGATCGGGGATCCCAGAACAGACCAAGGATCTTGATGCCCTGATCGTCATCCGAAAACACGACTGGAGTCTCTAGATGATCCTCCGGAAGTGGACTCAATGCTTCTGGGAGGTTACTGGCCCACTTTCGGAGTTCGAAACCTCCACTAGCTAGAAGAGCCTGTAATTCCGATTGAAGAATGCGAGCTTGAGCGACGTCTGCTGCGCCAGACACGATGTCATCCACGTAGATGTGAGATATTAAAGCACGCGAAGCATTGGGGAAAGGAGCCCCTTCGTCGTGCACGAGCTGCTTCAGCACTCGTTGAGCAAGAAAAGCTGACGGTACGAGCCCATACGTGACCGTGTTGAGCTCATATTCTTTTACTGGAGAGTCTGCATTGGGTCGCCAAAATATGTGCTGATATTTGCGGTCAGATGGTTGGACCAGAATCTGACGATACATCTGACGAATGTCAGCACAAATTGCGATGGGATGAGAACGAAATCCGGTTAAAACGCCCGGGAGTTCGCTCTGAAGCTTGGGACCACTGAGTAACAGCTGATTCAAAGAGGCGCCTCTCTCATCTGGAGAAGAGGCGTTAAATACCACTCTCAGCTTCGTGCTGGAGCTGGTAATCTTGTGCACACAATGATGCGGAATCACGTAGTTCGAAGAGGTGCTTGCAAGTTGCATGTGGTTCGATTGAATATAGTCTTGCATGAATGCTTGATACGCAGCATCATGCTGAGGATTGCGTTTCAGTCGCCGCTCCAGACTCAGATAATTCTGGAGGGCGGCCTCACGATTATATCCGAGAGGAGAGGATGTGTTCTTGAAGGGGAGTGCTACCGAATAGCGTCCTGAAGGGTTCCGTGAGTGCGTAGAAAGAAAATGCTCCTCACAAAGTTCATCGTCCGGATCAACTTGAAGAGGACGTGAAACTTCTTCCGATTCCCAAAACAATCGAAGAGTACGATCCAATGGAGAACCAGTGCAAGCAAGCAGAGAGAGCGGAGGCTGGAACTCGGCATCCAAACACCGAATAGGACCCAAAACCACCCAGCCGAAGACCGTGTTTATGGCAGATGGACTGCCACTCATCACAATATCACCTGACTTTTCAAGAATATCAGGGTATAAATCGGCGCCGATCAAAAAGTCGATCTGATCGGGCACATGAAAGCGGTCGTCGGCAAGAGAGAGACAGCGATAACGTTCAAACACCTCAAGCGGAACGGTGGTGGTTGGAAGTTGACTCGCTATCGCAGGCATAACGTAGGCTTGTACGCTGAGAGAGGTTGCAGGGGTGAACCGGGAAGCGATGCTGCATTGAACAGTCCCGATTACCTGAGCACTAACGTGACCAATACCAGAGAGTTCGGAATGACAAGGATTGGTTTTCAATCCTAGCTTCTGAAGGAACGAGTGAGTGAGAACAGAGATTTGTGAACCACAGTCGATAACCGCACGGATAGGTTGCAGTTGACCGTGAGAGTCGCGGATCAAGGCGCGAACAGTGCCCAACAGAGCTGTGGGTAGCACTGTCTTGCTTGTCTTGACTTGACAAGCGAGAGTTTGAGGATGAGGCGAGGTGGTCTCCGGAGGAGAAGAGACTTCGTTTGCTATTGTGCCACGAGTCAAGGGGTTGATTCGTGCAGTGTGTAACAGCGAATGATGTTTGTTACTTTGACAAGTAACGCAAACACTCTTAGAGGTGCATTGCGGTCTGAGATGAGCGCCCATGCAGTTGAAGCAGCGTTGTAGGCGACGTAACGTGTTGTATTTGTCGTCAACGGACTGTTGCCGAAATACGGAACACGAGTATAGAGTATGCTCCCCTTTGCAGACTGGACACGAAGATTGTTTCGTGGTCGAGCTTGCTGATTTGCTCTGCTCGCGAGATTTAAAGCTGACGGGCGGAGGATTCGCAACTAACAACGAATTGATTCGCTTTGTGAAAGGAGGAATAGCTTTTGAAGAGCTAGCTGCTTGTTTGTCGAGACCACACAATTCCATCGTCCTGGACTGCTCTTCAATGAATTTTATCAACGACGCGTAGCTAGGAGTGCTGTGCGAAGAATGTTTCTGTTCGAAAGCCTTGCGCGTTGATGTGTCGAGATTTGTCAGTGCTAACGAGAAAAGCAGAAAATCTGACAAATCTTCGATATTCAGAGCTTTCAACGCTTCAATCGAAGTTTTGTGAACTTTCAAAAATGATTGCAGCCCAGAATGTGAATTGGTTTTGAGAGGCGTAAATTCTAAAACCTGTTGAACATACGTGGTGGCTAACAACCGAGGGTTATGATACCGACTGACAAGAGCATCCAATGCCACAGAATAATTGGCTTCCGTAATCGGAAACCCGGAGACGACAGACAAGGCGTTGTCTTTGAGGGTGGTCCTCAAATAGTGGAATTTCTGAACTTGATTCAGGTCGTTGTTCTCGTCGACGAGAGATTTAAATAGCGAATAGTATTCCGTCCATCGAGTAATATCACCAGAGAATGCCGGCAACGCAATTGTCGGCAATGAGATGGCTTGAAAACCATTTTGATTTGGCGGCGGAGGCGGCTTGGGCGTCGCCGCGGCAACGGCGTCGAGATACAGCTTACGAGTCGCATACAGCATTTCCTCAAAGCTTGCTTCAACAGCGTCGACCGGTAATGCATCGTCACTGTTGTCAAGTTGAGCATTCAATGCCATTATTTTGTTTTGAATGCCTTCAAAGTTGGCTTCCAAAACGTCAAGCTTGTCGAAACGAGATTTGTAAGACGAAGCATCGTCACTCTCAAGCATTTTGAAAGCATCATACGAGCGTTGTAGCGCTGTGAATATTCGCTCACGTTTGGCTTTAAACAATGATTGTTGTTTCTCCATCTTTGAAGCCATTGTTGTGGATGAATATTCACAAAGCAAAACCAAGAAGCCAGCACAAGTATCGAAGACTTGTGAAGTGAATTACTCACGGAGAAAATACGGCCGAAATGCACAGAAAAAGAACAACGCAAAATAATTCAAGAAATGAATGTCTATAAAACAAGTTAAAACAATTGTTGATAATAACTCGCAAACACAACCAGAATAAATTATTGCGCCGTGGAAACCCAATTATGTGGAAGCCGATTCAGTGCGGAGGACAAAGAAGTCACCCATGCGATGCCTGATCGCGGGTGCTGCCACGAATGACTGTGGAATCCGGAGGTGGACTCCGCGTGGTGCAAAGAAAGGAATCCACAAATGGATTCCAACAAGTAAAAGCAATTGGAATCCGGAGATGGACTCCGCGTGGTGAAAAGAATGGAATTCACAAATGGATTCCAACAAGAGAACGAAATAAGAATCCGGAGATGGATTCCGCCTCACGAATGACGAGAAATTGGAACCAAAAATAATCTTTGGCTCACAGGGACCAAAATGTTACCGCCGATCTTAGAGATGGCGATGAAAGACCAGTGGACTGTATATTGAGGGTGCCGACTTGGCATTAATAATCAGGCGAGCATAATCCAAACTCGGATTATGCCTCACCCCAAAACGATACGTATTTGGTCTACGTCGACTTGACGTTGTTATTGACCAAATCAAAGAATAAATAGAAAGCGAAACAAAATAGATCAAACCTGAGTGGTGTCCCCGCACACCATTCGAATCAACAAGAAACAAAAGCTTGAGAGAAAAATAAAACACCCAACTTCGTAAATGATAAAGACCAAAACAAATGTGAAGAATTAGAAACAAGAAAGTATGGAAAGAGGTCCTATTAACGACTCAAGAAGAACGAAAAAATAGAAAAGAAACAACTGCGTACATGCGAAATAATGTACAGTACGTCCGAACTCTAACAAAGTAGAGAAGGACGGGAGATGCTCACACAACAAGAGCTGGTCGAGAATATGACCGAATTCACCCACTTGACGAGCGACTAAGAGACGTCCGAACTGAATCGAGTATGGACAAGAACTGAGCTGCGAGGCCTGACGGGTTCAGGCAACGTGAGAATGGCGAGCTGTGATTGGATGCAGCACATCGCGTGACAACCCACCAGCCAACCAGCAATGAGAAAGGAAGGTCGACTAGAAACACGGTTTGCAATGTATAAACAACATTCCATGACGCAAACGAATGATTTCATGTTCAAAAGACAAACTAGGGAAAACGAGCTAGCTGGTCTCAAAAGACCGGCGTTAACAATATATATATATATATATATATATATATATATATATATATAGATATATATATATATATATGTATATATATATATATATAAATATATATATACATATATATATATATATATATATATATATATATATATATATATATATATATATATATATATATATATATACATATATATTTATGTATATATATATATATATATATATATATATATATATATATATATATATATATAAATATATATATATATATATATATATATATGTATATATATATATATATATATATATATATAAACATATATATATATATATATATATATATATATATATATATATATATATATATATATATATATACATATATATTTATGTATATATATATATATTTATATATATATATATATATATATATATATATATATATATATATATATATATATATATATATAGATATATATATATATAATAACCAATCCAAAGATATAAGTCGATATGTTCAAGCTCATCCATCAACGCGGAAACACATAACGCGTTTGCCAAGTCATATCACAATAGACAGGAGATCACACGGAGCACAGATTACACAACAGATTACAACAATAATGATGAAATTAACAACAACACATGATGAAAAGGAAAATATATCACTTAGCGTAAGACAGAAGAGATCTTGTGTTCGCACTCAGATTATAGGAACTGAAATTATAATATAAGTCTTCGTTTCATGAATATGGTGAATTGTACCGGAGATTATTGAAATTATTTAACACATATGATAATAACTTCGAAAATTGAAGGAGTGAAATTATTTGTATTATTACACATAATTGGACGAGCTTTAGCGAGGATTCAATTTGACATACTGAAAAAAATTGTGATCGTTTTTATGATTTTTTTTTTTTTTTGTTTTTATGTCTTTTTGTCGGTTCTCCACAGGTCAAACGGCTACAGCTATCAACTTCAAACTTTTTTCCATCATGGTTCCTCATCTCACTTAGATCTGCATAGTTTTGTGGTATCATCGGCTGGTAACTTTTATTTTTATGAATTTTAGAAATTTCAAAATTACTCATTAGAATAACACGGCGGAAAAAGAATTGAAAATTTTTTATTTTCCAAGGAATTGAAATTCTGTGTGAAGTTGAATTGCATCTTTATGAACATTCCTGGAGATTCTCAGCTTGATCGGGTCAGCCATTTTGAAGAAAAAACATGAAATGTGCTAAATTGGCACCACTCGAGGCAGTTCTCACCCATTTCTAACAATTGAATGTTACCCAATTGGCGAATTTGGGCAAAAGTTTGGCAATGAAGTCGACATACTATTACTATCCGCTCGTCTAACAACGCATATGTGGTGTTTTCCTAGTCATCACTCAATTCAATATCATTTTCAGAGTCAGCATACGGTTTAAAATCGTCTCTCAGCAGTTTTACCGTTTTAGCTATTTTGGCTACTTCATTTTTCAGACTATTTGCCTGACTATGGTCACCGAATCGAGCTCATGATCAACCAAACTATGCAATTGCACCTCCCAACAATTTATAAGTTCGACTTTCGAAAGTTGTCTCGAGTCAAATGAAGTGATGCATGCTGTGTGAGATTGTTATACGAGCTTTGGCGAGGATTCAATTTGACATACTAAAAACAAATTGTTGATCTTTTTTTTATGTATTTTGTCGGTTCTCCACAGGTCAAACGGTTGTGGCTATCAACTTCAAACTTCTTTTCATAATGGTTCCTTATCTAACTCAGATCTGCATGGTTTTGTGGCATTATCGGGTGGTAACTTTCATTTTTAAGAATTTTAGAAATTTCAAAAATAGCCGCTAGAATAACACAACGGGAAAAAAATTAAAATATATTTATTTTCCCAAGAAATGAAATTTTGTGTGGAGTTGAATTTCATCTTGATACACATTTCTGGAGATTCTCAGCTTGATCGGGTCAGTCATTTTGAAAAAACAAACATAAAATATGCTGAATTGGTACCACTCGAATCAGTTTATACCCATTTCTAACTTGAATGTTACCCAATTGGCGAATTTAGGCAAAAGTTTAGCTTAGAAGTCGAAATACTATCACTATCCACTCGTCTAAGAACGCGTGTATGGCGTTTTCCCAGTAGAAATAACGCGTCTAAATGCATGGCAAACAGAGCGCGGTGTATTCCCGGCAATTACGTGCCATCAATAAAACACGGATTAGTGTTCTGTGACAGGTGCTCCGATAGATCAATATTTGTCAGCTGTGGAGTGGCAATTCAGATTAGGCCTCGAGATTGTGCGGGTAATGGAGCGCCTGATGGCAGCTAGTCAGCCTCCCGTGCTGGACCCGTACAGAGATCTCATCTCACAACCTCAGTTTCCTTCAACTGGCACACAAATCACATGTATTCCATACTTTGACCTATTGTCATCAGTCAATTGAGTATATGGCATTAAACCAAACCATCATTTATTAGACGAGCTTTAGCGAGGATTCAATTTGACATAATGAAAAAAATTGGTGTTCGTTTTTCTCTTTTTTTTTCATGTCTTTTTGTCGGTTCTTCACAGGTCGAACGGCTATAGCTATCAATTCCAACCTTTTTTCCATTATGGTTCCTCATCTAACTCAGATCTGTATAGTTTTGTGGCAAAATATCGGACGATAACTTTTTTTTAAGAATTTTAGATATTTCAAAAATACCCATTAGAATAACACGGCGGAAAAAAGGGAATATTTTCATTTTCCAAAGAACTAAAATTTTGCGTGAAGTTGGGGTACATTCTGATACACATTTATGGAAACTTTCAGCTTGATCGGGTCAGCCATTTCGAAGATAAACCATAAAATGTGCTAAATTGGTACCACTCGAAGCAGTTTTTACCCATTTCTAACTTGAATGTCACCCAATTGGCGAATTTAGGCAAAAGTTTGGCAAATAAGTCGACATACTATCACTTTCCGCTCGTCTAACAACGCGTATATAGCGTTTTCCTAGTTAGACGAGCTTAAGCGAGGATTCAATTTGACATACTGAAAAAAATTGGTGTTCGTTTTTTTTTCATGTTTTTTTTGTCGGTTCTCCACATGTCAAACGGCTACAGCTATCAACTTCAACCTCTTTTTCATAATGGTTCCTCATCTAACTTAGATCTGTATAGTTTTGTGGCATTATCGGATGGTAACTTTTTTGTTATGAATTCAAGAAATTTCCAAAATGCTCATTAAAATAACACGTGGGAAAAAAAAATTATGAAAAAAAATGAAATTCTGCGTGAATTTGATTTACATTCTGATATACATTTCTGGAATTTTTCAGCTTGATCGGGTGAGCCATTTCGAAGATAAACCATAAAATGTGCTAAATTGGTACCACTCGAAGCAGTTTTTACCCATTTCTAACTTGTATGTCACCCAATTGGCGAATGTAGGTATAAGTTTGGCAAATAAGTCAACATACTATTACTTTCCGCTCGTCTAACAACGCATATATAGCGTTTTCCTAGAGATAAGTGATCATAGTGGCCTATATCAGAGAGTTGTATACAACAGGTAATGATACATCCGAAGAACTGGGATCAATTGATATGGAACTGAAATCATTCTGATTACTCATAAGCAATCTCTTTGACACAATGGAAATATCAGACAACTCGACACCAGAGATAACCAGTTAGATAACAGAACAAGGTAAACGAGAATAATAAACACTGGGAATGCCTTTACGTAGCGATGAGTGACATAAATAAGTAATACTAATTCACTGAAATCCAGCATCAACAAACTCTTGTACAGAATACAAACTATTGATAACAGCGTGCTCATATATACGTGATAGAATGACTTTTCCTCTCATATCTCATTCAATGACGCCAATAGATCTGTCATCAGTACAGTGCGTCGTTGAACCCGATATAAATGAAATGAATGAATAAATCTTGATAGACTCAAATATAACCCCTAGCTGTTGGTGTGCACACAAAAAACTAAACTAAACTTAACAAATAAACTGAAGTTTAAAACTAAAATATGAATATTGAAAATAATATAAATATATAACAATAATTATAAACTTAATAATAAATAAACTCGCAACATTCTTCCTTTACCCAAGGTGGAAATGTAGCGTCTTGCTACGCTATAGCAATCGGCAGTTACAACATTTCGAACCTTTCGGAGCCAGCTGACGCATTCAGCCACCGTAGAAAATGTATAGACGAGAGTACTAGACATTCTAGTAGATGCGGTTATACTGGAGGTATTTAGTTCAAACTCCTAATAATTTAGTTGCGAGGACTAGCTTCATCGGATTAAATATTTATTTACTGTCTACTAGATGAACGTGGTCACTACTATCTTGGAAAATATTTCACTTAGTCATTACCTCTGAAATTTTCTCCTCACAACTGAATTCAATTCGTCCAGACAGTTTCAGCAAAGGCAACTACACCAGTTTTTTGTGTACAGGGACTTCAATGCAGCAATAATGATCATTATACTCAGGTAAGAATGTCGTATTATATCATCAACATCGTACCTTGTTACAGAATCATTGTTCCCCCATTAGGGTTGAGAGTGGAAGGTAGGATCGTTGGGACGGAGCACCGCGAGGGCGATCTCACCACCCTGAACACGTGATAGAGAGCTCAGTGTGTCTCCCCTCTCAGAAGCAAGCCACGGCCCAAGTTGACATCATCGCTTCCATGGCGTTCAATCGACAACAACTGACATCATCATTGCTCTCATTATTTCCAGCGTAACATCACCTGGCTGCTGATTGAATTATGTGGATGTTTCATAGCCAGTCTCTTCATTTGGAGGAATGCTTTCTGTAAACTTGTGATTTGTTGCTATAAATGTTTAGTTGATGAGCGTAGCGAAGTCTCCATCCCACTCTTATAGGGCTTTGTCTGTGTGTGTTTTTTTTTTTTTTGTAAGCACTCCACAGGTCGCAAGGGTTAACTGATCAACATGAAACTTTTTTGTACACGCAAACTCATCCAACTCAGAACTGTATAGTTCTTGGAATGAATTGGTCATACCAATTTTGAGAAAAATTATCTTAAAGTTTCTAAAAACCCCATAAGATTTGGCTGGGCGGAAAATGTTGAAAAATTAAATCTCTCCAAATGAGATACAATTTTCTCTAAATGTGTATACATGGATTTTACACATTATTACGATTCTGTATGGAATTCTGATCAGTCGTTTTGAAGAAAAAAAATAAAATGACTGATAATATTCATCAAATATAACGTACAAATTGTGACAGAATTAAGTTGTTGAGATTCACTGCTTTCTAGATTCAAGAGTTGACCAACAATGAAGTATTTTGTATATGCGTCAAGGTGTGTAGAATACCAGAGTCAATAAAGTGGCAAGAGTAAAACTACTTTATCGACTTTTGAAGCTTATTCAGATATCAAGGTGTGTAGAATACCAGAGTCGATAAAGTAGCAAGGGTAAAACTACTTCCAGGACTTTTATACCTCATTCAGATATCTCGCTCATCTTACAACGCATATTTCGCGTTTGACTAGTACTAGAAATAAAGAGCAGTGATATATTCCTGATAAGTAATATCTCGCTTTGAATTGAATGAGATTGTCGGAAATATTTTAAATGGACCAGTACATGAGGATTCAACGTGTGAATTTGTCAAACTTTAGGAACATTTTGTGGGGAATCTTGATGGTATTTTTGAATCAATTTTCTATATGTTATGCCTCAAAGTATTGATTATGTGATATGCTGGAATGAATTTGATTGTTTTGATATACAGTTAAAGATGATTCTTTCACTGTAAGTGAATTTTGATATTCATTTCCACAGCATTTTTTAGTATTGCCATGAACAAAACATACTCATTATCGGAGCCATATGAGAGATCCTAGAACACAATACAGATACAAGATCAATAAAAGTATGGTGAAAATTTAATCGGAATTGCTCCAATAGGTTCTGAGATGTAGGCCTATGTACCTAGCAGCAAAAAAAATATTTATGAATAACGAGCTTTAGAGTCAAGATTGATTCACCGGTGATA
>OZ023332.1:1752719-1761124 GCA_964007535.1 Brachyptera risi
AGGACAGAGGGAAATCACAGGAAGCCCTTGGAAGGATGGTCGACCATGGCGGAAATATAACCTCGGTCTCCTGAAAGACGGTTGAGTGTGCTAGTCACTCGACCACTCATCACGGTAGTCGAATTCAGTTGTGACGTTATAAGAAACATCCTCGCTAACTGAGAGAGCGCTGCACGCGTTGTGAGACTAGCGAGATTCCATGAGAAATGTAATGGAAAGCTATACGCACACCTTGATGTTGAATCTATCAAGTCACTGCCTGCCTGAGTCACCCATCACTGATGATTCCAACCGTTTCTTCACCCAATTGGTTTCACCTCTTGGTATCTTTGATAGCTTCTTTTCATATCGGGTTTTAACGACGCACTATACTGATGACTACGATCTATTGGCGTCTGTGGATGATGAATGAGATGATGGGATGATGAGATGAAAGGTTATTTTATTAGGTGTTTTGTATGGTGGGAAGGAGTCGGTCGTCGCCTGTTGTTAAGGAACCATCCCAGTATCAACCTGAACGACAGAGGGAAATCACGAAAAACCCTGTCAGGATGGTTGACCATGGTGGGAATCGAACCCCGGTCTCCCAAATGACGATTCAATGTGTTACCACTCGGCCACGTGTCTCGGTCTTCGATAGCTTCAATCGGTGTACAAAAACTACATAAAATAATACGATTATTTGAAACTTTGAAATAATAACATTCTTGTGTTTCAACTTTCAATTCTTCAGAAATTTGGATTTATTCTTGGAAAATATTCCCTTCATATTCTGCCCTCTGAGTTGTTCTTATGAAGGTTTTCAAAATTTCTAAATTCATCTTCTCAGAAATAGTTTGACCGATTGCTTCGGCGGAATAATCACTCTCCACCGATATTATGTGAGCTTATAATATTCGAAAATATGATCATGTTTCTGATATTTTTAGACAAAATAATATTCTCAACATGGAAAACCGAAGGTATTTACATTTTCTATGTTTTATGAAAATAATTCTAACAATCGGTCAGCCTACCTATCCATTCTCAAGACTAGGACTTTCCCTACTTGTAGCACGCGTCACAATAATCTTGCTATTCCACTACACGCAACATCTCTATCTAAATCAACTTTTTCAATTATGGCACCTCGAGCGTGGAATATATGCGCTACCAAATCGAATACAAACTCAAAATGGTAATAATTTCAAAACAGAATGTACAAAATGTCTTCTTCAAATTCAAGGCGATATTAAATACTTCTTGTGACATTATGGTTCAGCAGGCCTATAACATCAATTTATTCACTCTTTATTAAATTTATTGTAAGTTCCAGTTGATGCATCTTTTTCACTATTGCTTCTTTTTACTTCTTTCTCCCATGAATGTCGAATACAAAAAAAATGTTTGTAAATTTGAAGAAAATATTATGTAATACTTATATTTTTGTTTTTACATAGATTTTGTGTGAGTTTACATACTGTTCAGATATCTCTGTGTGTACAACTGTATGTATTTATGTATCATGCCGTATTTTGTTGTATTTTCTGTGTGTTAATTTTGTTCTGAAATGTATGTGTATTATGTTTCAACTGGTTGAATGGAAGAACGGCCTGCCGAATTGCGCCAGCAATAAAGTTCTTTTGATAATAACTAAGCAAACGCGTTATGTGTTTCCGCGTTGTTGGATGAGCTGGAACACATCAACTTATCTTTGGATTGGTTATTATATATATATATATATATATATATATATATATATATATATATATATATATATATATATATATATATATACACCTTGAGATCCAAACCATTACATCAATGCCATCTTATTTTCCATTAATAATTTATATGATAATAAAGAAGGCTTTGTTCTAATCGTTTACAATCAAGTGGTGACATTTGTTGCTTTGATTTAATAGGTATCTTAATAGCTTTGAATAATTAACACAAATAACATCATATTTTTTTTTTACATCGAAACGGCTGATCCGATTTCAGTGAAAGTTCGGAATAATGTGTATCATTATCAGATTGAAATTCCCTGAGAATTTGAATCCTCTCAGATGAGATATTCTCCACGAATGTTCTCCTCTGGGTTATTCTAATGGGATTTCTGAAAACTTTGGAATGAGTTATCTCAGAAGTGGTTCAACCGATCGCACCTCAAAACTATACAGCATCAAGTCAGATAGGGGTTCATGTGTGTGCCAAGTTTCATTATGATTTTGAATTTTCGTCTGACCTGTGGAGCGCGAACAAAAAAACAAAAAAAAACAGGCACTTTTTTTTCGGTATAGTGAAATTGAGTCTTCGCTTCGCTCATCCAATAATATGGGTCGATACAAGTAGTTTCCAGCAATATCGACCTATTAGAGATCAGCGATACATCAGAATATCTGCAACTTTCCATCTATTCCCCCCTGATCACTTTGTCCTCCCCCACCTCCCCCCCTCCCCCTCCCTGCCCCCTCCCCACCTTGCCTACCAGTTGATGAAACCCTGCACACAGAGTCAATTGTCAAACGCGAATAGCTGCAGGCATTGACCTCATAATAAGAACTGAAAACTGAAAACAACAGCGTACTCCACACAGTAATTAAAACAAAATGAGATTCATAACTCTTCCTTTGACGCGCGTCAATGCCAGCGATATTCAACACAGGGATAGATTTGCATCGGAACCGAACCCGCGCCCTCCGGCCTAACACTGTCGTTCTTCTTGCCAGATTAGATTTGCCGCAATCTCTCCACTGTCAAACGGAGTGCTCTGGGCTCCCGCATCCCATCCCGCCTGGTGCCTGGTGCCTGGTGCCTGGTGGAAGCCAGCTCGCTGCACGGCACAAAGGGATGATCGAAAAATATAACAACAAGGTAACTTATTGTGTGGATGAAAACAATCGAAAACTCTTCAATATGAAAATGTGATGGGAAGGAAATTCAATTGGTGTATCCTGAATTGAAAATGTACGCTGTATAAAATATATATATATAGATGGGAAACTTTTCTGATTACATGAATGAAGAGATATTTCAGAGACTTTTTGTGACCGGACAGACAGAATGACGGTCCTGAAAGTGGTCTTTGTCCCGGAAACCCTCCCACATCACGTGATGGCCCATATCAGTGACACGCCCCTTTAGTCGGTATCCACTGAGGAGCTCAACATATTCAGAACAATTCAATTCTGAAAATGAATCGTTTACGCGTGAGAAGATTGCTGTGCAGAAAACATTGTAAAACTTTGATATGTACATTGAACCCTATTATACAGTCTAAAGTGATTACCTGAACTAATTCCAGCTCCTCTCCCTTCCTCTTCCCCGCCCAGTTGGCGGAAACGGATTTGCATGGATGCATGATTAGTCCCTAACCAGCCCGTTCCTGATTGTGTTCCAGATTGCCTCTTTGATCTCGCTACAGGATGGAGCGGGAAGAGGCGGGAAGAGGCGGGAAGAGGCGGGATGAGCCGGAAGGCTAACTGACTGGCTTCAATAGCATCACTTCATACCGACTCCCTTGACTCCCTTCAGGAGCGAACGCTGTCAACACTGACAACGTTCCTTTGAGTTCTGAGAGGGAGGATGCAATCAGAAAAATGTAAAATACAATTGTGTTGATTTTAATTCGTAATCAATTAACACAACTCGACACAATCTTGCCGTCAAAGTCAAATAGTGACTATACTGACGGCTATGTAGTGTGAGATAATCTCCACCTAATCTAACCAAGAAACAACCAGATTCAGAATGGTGGTCATTATTCCTGTGGAGAGGCTATTGTGTATCGCAACGATAGACTGACAATCGTTGTCAACGAGGAATTATTTCATACTTTTCTCCTTACCAATTTTAATTAATATATCCACTGTTTGCTATTATTCTGAGTGCAAACACAAGGTGTCTTTCTTGCACTTAGTATTGTATTTCCTATTCAACTAGTATATTATTAGAACTTCATATGAGTGTTATTATAATTGTGTTGTTATACAAAATGTGTACTGTATTCATAACATTAACTTGGGAATAAGGAAATAAATAGATGAATAAATAAAATAAATGGATGAAACGAACTGGTGGACAATCGAGGAATGTGATTGTTTGATGTTGTTACCCGTCTCTTCATGAGCGTGCGCACAACGTACTGCGCACCGGGCCCGTATATAGTGACGGCCCGGGCCGCACCACGATGCACCACAAATGAGGGTACACCGAACATTCTATTCTGAAATGTCTCTATTGATGACATTTCTTGCAGCCACGCGTGATTATATTCTATTTCTATTATATTATATTATTCTATTATTATTTTATACTAGTCAAACGCGAAATATGCGTTGTAAGATGAGCTAGATATCTGAATAAGGTATAAAAGTCCTTGAAGTAGTTCTACCCATGCTACTTTATCGACTCTGGTATTCTACACACCTTGATATCTGAATAAGCTATAAAAGTCTTTAAAGTAGTTCTAATCTCCTTTTCTTTATTGACTCTGGTATTCTACACACCTTGATTGATGAGCGTAGCGAGGTCTCCATCCCACTCTTATAGGGCTTTGTCTGTGTGTGTTTTTTTTTTTTTTTTTTTTTTTTTTGTAAGCACCCCACAGGTCGCAAGGGATGACTGATCAACATGAAACTTTTTTGTACACGCAAACTCATCAAACTTAGAACTATGAAGTTTTTGGAATGAAACAGTCAGACAAATTTTGAGAAAAATCATCTCAAAGTTTCTAAAAACCCCATAAGATTTGGCTGGGCGGAAAATGTTGAAAAATAAAATCTCTCCAAATGGGATGAAATTCTCTCTGAATGTGTGAACATGGATTTTACACATTGGGACGATTTTGGAAGCAATTCTGATCAGTCGTTTCGAAGAAAAAAAAAATAACTGATAATATTCATCAAATATATCATACAAATTGTGACAGAATTAAGTTGTTGAGATTCACTGCTTTCTAGATTCAAGAGTTGACCAACAATGAAGTATTTTTTATATGCGTCAAGGTGTGTAGATTACTAGAGTCAATAAAGTGGCAAGAGTAGAACTACTTTAACGACTTTTATAAATTATTCAGATATCAAGGTGTGTAGAATACCAGAGTCGATAAAGTAGCAAGGGTAGAACTACTTCAAGGACTTTTATACCTTATATATCGCTCATCTTACGACGCATATTTCTTGTTTGACTAGTGTATATGAAAAATACTTCATTGTTGGCCAACTCATGAATCTAGAAAGCAGTGAATCTCGACAACTTAATTCTGTCACAATTTTCATGATATATCTGATGAATATTATCAGTTATTTTTTTTTTCTTCAAAACGGCTGATTGGAATTGCATAGCAAATCGTGAAAATGTGTAAAATCTATGTATACACATTTAGAGGAAATTTTATCTCATTTGGAGAGATTTTATTTTTCAACATTTTCCGCCCGGCCAAATCTCATGGGGATTCTAGAAACTTTGAGATGATTTTTCTCAGAATCGATCTGACCGATTCATCCCAAAAACTTTACAGTTCTAAGTTGGATGAGTTTGAGTGTACAAAAAAAGTTTCATGTTGATCAGTCAACCCTTGCGACCTGTGGAGTGCTTACAAAAACAAAACAAAAAAAACACACAGACAAAGCCCTATAAGAGTGGGATGGAGACTTCGCTACGCTCATCAATTAAATTATACTAGTCAAACGCGAAATATGCGTTGTGAGATGAGCGAGATATCTGAATAAGGTATAAAAGTCCTTGAAGTAGTTCTACCCTTGCTACTTTATCGACTCTGGTATTCTACACACCTTGATATCTGAATAAGCTATAAAAGTTGTTGAAGTAGTTGATGAGCGTAGCGAAGTCTCCATCCCACTCTTATAGGGCTTTGTCTGTGTGTTTTTTTTTTTTTTTTTTTTTTTTTTTTTTTTTTTTTTTTAGTTTGTAAGCACTCCACAGGTCGCAAGGGTTGACTGATCAACATGAAACTTTTTTTGTACACGCAAACTCATCCAACTTAGAACTGTATAGTTTTTGGGATGAATCGGTTCGACCGATTTTAAGAATCATCATCTCAAAGTTTCTAAAAACCCCATAAGATATGGCTGGGCAGAAAATGTTGAAAAATAAAATCTCTCCAAATGGGATGAAACTCACTCTGAATGTGTATACATGAATTTTACACATTATTACGATTTTTTTTAGCAATTCTGATCAGTCGTTTTGAAGAAAAAAAATAAAATGATCGATAATATTCACTAGTCAAACGCGAAATATGCGTTGTAAGATGAGCGAGATATCTGAATAGGTATAAAAGTCCTTGAAGTAGTTCTACCCTTGCTACTTTATCGACTCTGGTATTCTACACACCTTGATATCTGAATAAGCTATAAAAGTCTTTGAAGTAGTTCTACTCTTGCCACTTCATTGACTCTGGTATTCTACACACCTTGACGCATATAAAAAATACTTCATTGTTGGTCAACTCTTGAATCTAGAAAGCAGTGAATCTCGACAACTCAATTCTGTCACAATTTGTATGATATATTTTATGAATATTATCAGTCATTTTATTTTTTTTCTTCAAAACGACTGATCAGAATTGCTTAAAAAATCGTAATAATGTGTAAAATCCATGTATACACATTTAGAGGAAATTTCATCCCATTTGGAGAGATTTCACTCTTCAACATTTTCCGCTCAGCCAAATCTCATGGGGTTTTTAGAAACTTTGAGATGATGATTCTCAGAATCGGTACGACCGATTCATCCCAAAAACTATACAGTTCTAAGTTGGATGAGTTTGAGTGTACAAAAAAAGTTTCATGTTGATCAGTCAACCCTTGCGACCTGTGGAGTGCTTACAAAAAAAAAAAAAAAAACACACACAGACAAAGCCCTATAAGAGTGGGATGGAGACTTCGCTACGCTCATCAATTAAATTCTATATTATATTTAATATATTGATTATTTAGATGAGCGTAGCGAAGCTTTCCATTTCACACCCTGAAAAAAAATGGGCTTCGTTTTTATGTTTTTTTTTTTTTTTTTTTTTTTTTTTTGTAATTATGTACGCGGCATACAGGTCAGAGAAATGAATCAATCAACTTGAAACTTTTTCTGAACGTTGGTGTCATACCAGAATAGGTTGGGATTGTTATTCAGAGGAATCGGTCGGAAGGTTTTTCCGGAAAATGATCGGAAAGTTTGGAAAATCCTCATAAGAATAACCCGGAGGAAAAATACTTGAAAAACAAGAATTTTTCAAAAGCTCTCAAATTCTCACAAAATATGAAAAATACTATTATACACCTTTTTAGATATTTTTACAACAATCGAATGAGAAATAATGAAGAAAACGCAATAAACGTGTACATTTTATTGAATATTTGGATCAATTGATTTCGCAAAGTGTTTATGCGACAGGTTGCAGGTTACTGGTTACTATAAATATCAACAAGTTGCAGGTGAGGTTTTTGAACGTTTGAAGTAAGTCAAGGTTTGTAGATGTAAATTGAGCTGACAAGTTATTTTTCATTCTAGATTGCCATACTTCTAAGCTCATCTCACAACGCGCATCCCGCGTTTTCCTAGTATTCAAGCAACACAATACTCACCCCGTGGCTCAGTCGACTGTCGACTGTGTTGGGAGCTGAAGTCTGGTCGGGCTTGGGGTTCGAATCCCGCACGAGGCATGTCCTTTCACCTATCATCACTCCACAGTCACATTATCACCCGCTCATTCGTACCCCCGTTCAACCTAGCTGGTGGTGGGGTCAATAACCATCAGCATCAGAATTGTTCAGATGAGCGTAGCGAAGCTTTCCATTTCATACCCTGAAAAAAATGGGCTTCGTCTTTATGTATGTTTTTTTTTTTTTTTTTTTTTTGTAATTATGTACGCGGCATACAGGTCAGAGAAATGAATCAATCAACTTGAAACTTTTTCTGAACGTTGGTGTCATACCAGAATAGGTTGGGATTGTTATTCAGAGGAATCGGTCGGAAGGTTTTTCCGGAAAATAATCGGAAAGTTTGGAAAATCCTCATAAGAATAACCCGGAGGAAAAATACTTGAAAAACAAGAATTTTTCAAAAGCTCTCAAATTCTCAGAGAATATGAAAAATACTATCATACACATTTTCAGAGATTTTTCCAACAATCGAATGAGAAAGAATGAAGAAAACGCAATAAACGTGTATACATTTTATTGAATATTTGGATCAATTGCTTTTGCAAAGTGTTTATGCGACAGGTTGCAGGTCACTATGAACATCAAAAAGTTGCAGGTGAGGTTTTTGAACCCTTCTGAAGTAATTCAAGGTTTGTAGATGTAAATTGAGCTGACAAGTTATTTTTCATTCTAGATTGCCATACTTCTAAGCTCATCTCACAACGCGCATCCCGCGTTTTCCTAGTATTGATAAATCAGGTG
>OZ023332.1:1763824-1788824 GCA_964007535.1 Brachyptera risi
ATATATATATATATATATATATATATATATTCGGAGAAAAAAAAAAAAAATATATTACGAAGATAATCTTCGTAATATTTTCATCTTGCCGTTCAACAAATTTCAAATATCATTATCACAACGTATTATTCAGCGACGGTCAGAGTTGATGAGATGATCCTCCCCATTGTGCAGGTCGTGGTAATAACTCAACACAATGTCCTCCTGAATAAGAGCTCATATATTGCGCGTCATATTTCTGATGCGGTGTTCTATTCTGGATGAATCAACATACTTGTTCGGGGTGGGGGGGAGGGGGGGGGATATTCCAGGCCTATAGGGGCGCTAAACATCCCAATACGACCCCGCCCACATGCATGTGCTGCGTTTCCCTTGTGCCTGATGGATCCACGGGAGTCGTTCCACGGTGACGTCAGGAGACGGGAGATGAGACAGCCGGTCCAGGTGACGTCGGGTGTACGCACCGCGAAGACAGACTGGGAACCTCCGGCAGGATCTTCTACCGACGGTTCGGCTTGTGCTAGCCACTGGGTCACCCGTATCAACACGAATTACCATCAAATATGTGATTTATAGACATGTGGATCATATATCCGATGTGTCATGCGAATAACAAATAGATACGAATAGTTAAATAACGAATGGCTTTACTCTTAGTTCAAAACAATGCGAATATTGTTGGGAAAAAATTGGCATATTCAAAATAGTTATAGGCCTAATAGTAATAGTAATAGTTCCTAGCTCAGCTCTGGAAACTGGAATCACCATTGCACGTGGATTCAAGTCCTGCTTAAGGCATGGGTTTTCAAAACGTCCTTTCACTTATCATCAATTCATACAAGAATACAAGAATACAAGAATTTACTAGAATAAACGAAGATTTCAAAGTGAATCGATGTGGACGGAGAACAGTGAATTGATGACTCCGTTCTCTTATGAATGAATGAATATTAGGGTTTTAAGGCGCATCGACAGCGAGGTCATTTAGCGCCTTGAAATATGTATGTGTTAGCGGATTGGTAAAAGAGTCCACGGGAGTCGATCTATCCAAATATCAGTTCTTTGGTAATAACTTCTGAACGGTGAGAAATATCAAAATCATTGTTCGTTCGATGAATTATGTCTAAACGATAATCATACTCTGCGGTTTGATGAGATCGCTCCTGTGGTGCCCGCTCCGAACTATCCCGTCTTACATACTCATCCACAGTTGAGGAACAAAGATTACTCTTCAACTTCTGATGTTGAGGGGGAAATACAGATTGCTATCTAACTTCATTCACTCATTCTCATCTCATATATTTCTCTCTCGCTGAAGAAATTGTCGAGAAAACAAATGTTCTCATTCCTGGCGTGAAAAATCCTCACACATATTCGAATAAGTCAACACAACGACTTCTTCTGCAGGAAGAAGAAGATTTATTCTTCCTAATTGACCACCGTTATCCAACCATTGTTACCACACCCTTGTGATATTCTCTTCTTCTGTCCGCAGTACAAAGTCCCAACCAACAGCCCCAGACGCCTGATTGCCGCGCTTTCTTCCCCTCCAACGTGCGAGTGTCCCCCCCTCCCCCCTCCCTCATGACACCCATTGTGTCGCAGTGAATGGAGTCCGGCGAGAGTTATGTCGAATATTCCACCCACGCAATCAACAGCGAGGTTTCACTCTTCGCGCGTCTCTTGATGAACGTTTACTCTTCGTGTAGCGCCATCTTCCGGAGAGATGCTGTATTCAACAGATGAGGAGATTTGTAAAAGTTGGCGAGTTCCCATGAAGACTGCGCTCTCTTCGTTCCAAGATGAAGAATATAAAAAACTGTTCTTTTGAATTAGTAGAGATGAAAGCGGTTCCGCCCGAGGTGGTTTACAGGTGGGCGCTACCTGTGGATCGTCGCGCCATCTGCAGGTGTCCGTGGGAACATCTCACAGATCAGGCGTTTCGTTGCTCCATCTGTTGGGATGCTGGGGAGTGAGTTGTACCATGTCGAGTGGAGACCCCACCAGCAGTCAACTTATTGGGGCTACGAATGAGAAGATAGTTATGATTGAAACTTGGTACAGAATCATTGTTTCTCAATCAAAGCTATGGAGGAAAGTGAGATCGTTTCAACGCGACGCCGCGAGGACGATCTCGCATCCCATTTTCATGATTTGAATGAAATAGCTTCAAATATCAGGACTGCATGGGCTGAATGTGAGCATAAGGTCGGAGGTTTCCGGTTTCCAAGAGTCAGGAACACCTTATAAGTATGAGCCGTTATTGAGATGTATTGAGAAACTAGCAACATGTGGTGATTTGTCGATGAATGAGATGACGTATCCAAGGACCTTGCCTAGTGCGGAATATGGACTCATGCCTCATTGGCCATCAGTTTCCACGGAGACGTGTCTATGTAATGTCACAGTTGACTGAGTCACGGAGGCTCCTCCACGTCGTCCAGCCCCGCCTGGAACTTGAAAGGCGACATCTTGTGAGTGTTGAAGTCCCGACTCCTCGTGACCCAACAGCAACTTGCACAGCAGTACTGGTTACGATATCCACCTCAAGAGTCGTCAGCCTCCACTGTGACGTCATGGTCAGCCCGTGCTGCCATGAATGAGCCATCAAGCGCAGCTACTATAGGTTGCCATGGTGATTTATTAGCGTCACGTCTTCTCTCGGCTGGAACTTGGAAGGCGACATCTTGTGAGTGTTGAAGTCCCGACTCCTCGTGACCCAACAGCAACTTGCACAGCAGTACTGGTTACGATAACCACCTCAAGAGTCGTCAGCCGCTACTGTGACGTCATGGTCAGCCCGTGCTGCCATGAATGAGCCATCAAGTGCAGCTACTATAGGTTGCCATGGTGATTTATTAGCGTCACGTCTTCTCTCGGCTGGAACTTGGAAGGCGACATCTTGTGAGTGTTGAAGTACCGACTCCTCGTGACCCAACAGCAACTTGCACAGCAGTACTGGTTACGATATCCACCTCAAGAGTCGTCAGCCTCCACTGTGACGTCATGGTCAGCCCGTGCTGCCATGAATGAGCCATCAAGCGCAGCTACTATAGGTTGCCATGGTGATTTATTAGCGTCACGTCTTCTCTCGGCTGGAACTTGGAAGGCGACATCTTGTGAGTGTTGAAGTCCCGACTCCTCGTGACCCAACAGCAACTTGCACAGCAGTACTGGTTACGATATCCACCTCAAGAGTCGTCAGCCTCCACTGTGACGTCATGGTCAGCCCGTGCTGCCATGAATGAGCCATCAAGCGCAGCTACTATAGGTTGCCATGGTGATTTATTAGCGTCACGTCTTCTCTCGGCTGGAACTTGGAAGGCGACATCTTGTGAGTGTTGAAGTCCCGACTCCTCGTGACCCAACAGCAACTTGCACAGCAGTACTGGTTACGATAACCACCTCAAGAGTCGTCAGCCGCTACTGTGACGTCATGGT
This sequence comes from Brachyptera risi, assembly GCA_964007535.1. Classification (NCBI taxonomy): domain Eukaryota; kingdom Metazoa; phylum Arthropoda; class Insecta; order Plecoptera; family Taeniopterygidae; genus Brachyptera; species Brachyptera risi. The sequence goes on from OZ023332.1 coordinate 1,767,266, forward strand.
CAGCCCGTGCTGCCATGAATGAGCCATCAAGCACAGCTACTATAGGTTGCCATGGTGATTTATTAGCGTCACGTCTTCTCTCGGCTGGAACTTGGAAGGCGACATCTTGTGAGTGTTGAAGTCCCGACTCCTCGTGACCCAACAGCAACTTGCACAGCAGTACTGGTTACGATATCCGCCTCAAGAGTCGTCAGCCTCCACTGTGACGTCATGGTCAGCCCGTGCTGCCATGAATGAGCCATCAAGCGCAGCTACTATAGGTTGCCATGGTGATTTATTAGCGTCACGTCTTCTCTCGGCTGGAACTTGGAAGGCGACATCTTGTGAGTGTTGAAGTCCCGACTCCTCGTGACCCAACAGCAACTTGCACAGCAGTACTGGTTACGATATCCACCTCAAGAGTCGTCAGCCTCCACTGTGACGTCATGGTCTGCCCGTGCTGCCATGAATGAGCCATCAAGCGCAGCTACTATAGGTTGCCATGGTGATTTATTAGCGTCACGTCTTCTCTCGGCTGGAACTTGGAAGGCGACATCTTGTGAGTGTTGAAGTCCCGACTCCTCGTGACCCAACAGCAACTTGCACAGCAGTACTGGTTACGATATCCGCCTCAAGAGTCGTCAGCCTCCACTGTGACGTCATGGTCTGCCCGTGCTGCTATGAATGAGCCATCAAGCGCAGCTACTATAGGTTGCCATGGTGATTTATTAGCGTCACGTCTTCTCTCGGCTGGAACTTGGAAGGCGACATCTTGTGAGTGTTGAAGTCCCGACTCCTCGTGACCCAACAGCAACTTGCACAGCAGTACTGGTTACGATAACCACCTCAAGAGTCGTCAGCCGCTACTGTGACGTCATGGTCAGCCCGTGCTGCCATGAATGAGCCATCAAGCGCAGCTACTATAGGTTGCCATGGTGATTTATTAGCGTCACGTCTTCTCTCGGCTGGAACTTGGAAGGCGACATCTTGTGAGTGTTGAAGTCCCGACTCCTCGTGACCCAACAGCAACTTGCACAGCAGTACTGGTTACGATAACCACCTCAAGAGTCGTCAGCCGCTACTGTGACGTCATGGTCAGCCCGTGCTGCCATGAATGAGCCATCAAGCGCAGCTACTATAGGTTGCCATGGTGATTTATCAGCGTCACGTCTTCTCTCGGCTGGAACTTGGAAGGCGACATCTTGTGAGTGTTGAAGTCCCGACTCCTCGTGACCCAACAGCAACTTGCACAGCAGTACTGGTTACGATATCCACCTCAAGAGTCGTCAGCCTCCACTGTGACGTCATGGTCAGCCCGTGCTGCCATGAATGAGCCATCAAGCGCAGCTACTATAGGTTGCCATGGTGATTTATTAGCGTCACGTCTTCTCTCGGCTGGAACTTGGAAGGCGACATCTTGTGAGTGTTGAAGTCCCGACTCCTCGTGACCCAACAGCAACTTGCACAGCAGTACTGGTTACGATATCCACCTCAAGAGTCGTCAGCCGCTACTGTGACGTCATGGTCAGCCCGTGCTGCCATGAATGAGCCATCAAGCGCAGCTACTATAGGTTGCCATGGTGATTTATCAGCGTCACGTCTTCTCTCGGCTGGAACTTGGAAGGCGACATCTTGTGAGTGTTGAAGTCCCGACTCCTCGTGACCCAACAGCAACTTGCACAGCAGTACTGGTTACGATATCCACCTCAAGAGTCGTCAGCCTCCACTGTGACGTCATGGTCAGCCCGTGCTGCCATGAATGAGCCATCAAGCGCAGCTACTATAGGTTGCCATGGTGATTTATTAGCGTCACGTCTTCTCTCGGCTGGAACTTGGAAGGCGACATCTTGTGAGTGTTGAAGTCCCGACTCCTCGTGACCCAACAGCAACTTGCACAGCAGTACTGGTTACGATATCCACCTCAAGAGTCGTCAGCCTCCACTGTGACGTCATGGTCAGCCCGTGCTGCCATGAATGAGCCATCAAGTGCAGCTACTATAGGTTGCCATGGTGGTTTATTAGCGTCACGTCTTCTCTCGGCTGGAACTTGGAAGGCGACATCTTGTGAGTGTTGAAGTCCCGACTCCTCGTGACCCAACAGCAACTTGCACAGCAGTACTGGTTACGATATCCACCTCAAGAGTCGTCAGCCGCTACTGTGACGTCATGGTCAGCCCGTGCTGCCATGAATGAGCCATCAAGCACAGCTACTATAGGTTGCCATGGTGGTTTATTAGCGTCACGTCTTCTCTCGGCTGGAACTTGGAAGGCGACATCTTGTGAGTGTTGAAGTCCCGACTCCTCGTGACCCAACAGCAACTTGCACAGCAGTACTGGTTACGATATCCACCTCAAGAGTCGTCAGCCGCTACTGTGACGTCATGGTCAGCCCGTGCTGCCATGAATGAGCCATCAAGCACAGCTACTATAGGTTGCCATGGTGATTTATTAGCGTCACGTCTTCTCTCGGCTGGAACTTGGAAGGCGACATCTTGTGAGTGTTGAAGTCCCGACTCCTCGTGACCCAACAGCAACTTGCACAGCAGTACTGGTTACGATATCCACCTCAAGAGTCGTCAGCCTCCACTGTGACGTCATGGTCAGCCCGTGCTGCCATGAATGAGCCATCAAGTGCAGCTACTATAGGTTGCCATGGTGATTTATTAGCGTCACGTCTTCTCTCGGCTGGAACTTGGAAGGCGACATCTTGTGAGTGTTGAAGTCCCGACTCCTCGTGACCCAACAGCAACTTGCACAGCAGTACTGGTTACGATATCCACCTCAAGAGTCGTCAGCCGCTACTGTGACGTCATGGTCAGCCCGTGCTGCCATGAATGAGCCATCAAGCGCAGCTACTATAGGTTGCCATGGTGATTTATTAGCGTCACGTCTTCTCTCGGCTGGAACTTGGAAGGCGACATCTTGTGAGTGTTGAAGTCCCGACTCCTCGTGACCCAACAGCAACTTGCACAGCAGTACTGGTTACGATATCCACCTCAAGAGTCGTCAGCCGCTACTGTGACGTCATGGTCAGCCCGTGCTGCCATGAATGAGCCATCAAGCGCAGCTACTATAGGTTGCCATGGTGATTTATTAGCGTCACGTCTTCTCTCGGCTGGAACTTGGAAGGCGACATCTTGTGAGTGTTGAAGTCCCGACTCCTCGTGACCCAACAGCAACTTGCACAGCAGTACTGGTTACGATATCCGCCTCAAGAGTCGTCAGCCTCCACTGTGACGTCATGGTCAGCCCGTGCTGCCATGAATGAGCCATCAAGCGCAGCTACTATAGGTTGCCATGGTGATTTATTAGCGTCACGTCTTCTCTCGGCTGGAACTTGGAAGGCGACATCTTGTGAGTGTTGAAGTCCCGACTCCTCGTGACCCAACAGCAACTTGCACAGCAGTACTGGTTACGATATCCGCCTCAAGAGTCGTCAGCCGCTACTGTGACGTCATGGTCAGCCCGTGCTGCCATGAATGAGCCATCAAGCGCAGCTACTATAGGTTGCCATGGTGATTTATTAGCGTCACGTCTTCTCTCGGCTGGAACTTGGAAGGCCACATCTTGTGAGTGTTGAAGTCCCGACTCCTCGTGACCCAACAGCAACTTGCACAGCAGTACTGGTTACGATATCCGCCTCAAGAGTCGTCAGCCTCCACTGTGACGTCATGGTCAGCCCGTGCTGCCATGAATGAGCCATCAAGCGCAGCTACTATAGGTTGCCATGGTGATTTATTAGCGTCACGTCTTCTCTCGGCTGGAACTTGGAAGGCCACATCTTGTGAGTGTTGAAGTCCCGACTCCTCGTGACCCAACAGCAACTTGCACAGCAGTACTGGTTACGATATCCACCTCAAGAGTCGTCATCCTCCACTGTGACGTCATGGTCAGCCCGTGCTGCCATGAATGAGCCATCAAGCGCAGCTACTATAGGTTGCCATGGTGATTTATTAGCGTCACGTCTTCTCTCGGCTGGAACTTGGAAGGCGACATCTTGTGAGTGTTGAAGTCCCGACTCCTCGTGACCCAACAGCAACTTGCACAGCAGTACTGGTTACGATATCCACCTCAAGAGTCGTCAGCCGCTACTGTGACGTCATGGTCAGCCCGTGCTGCCATGAATGAGCCATCAAGCGCAGCTACTATAGGTTGCCATGGTGATTTATTAGCGTCACGTCTTCTCTCGGCTGGAACTTGGAAGGCGACATCTTGTGAGTGTTGAAGTACCGACTCCTCGTGACCCAACAGCAACTTGCACAGCAGTACTGGTTACGATATCCGCCTCAAGAGTCGTCAGCCTCCACTGTGACGTCATGGTCTGCCCGTGCTGCCATGAATGAGCCATCAAGCGCAGCTACTATAGGTTGCCATGGTGATTTATTAGCGTCACGTCTTCTCTCGGCTGGAACTTGGAAGGCGACATCTTGTGAGTGTTGAAGTACCGACTCCTCGTGACCCAACAGCAACTTGCACAGCAGTACTGGTTACGATAACCACCTCAAGAGTCGTCAGCCGCTACTGTGACGTCATGGTCAGCCCGTGCTGCCATGAATGAGCCATCAAGTGCAGCTACTATAGGTTGCCATGGTGATTTATCAGCGTCACGTCTTCTCTCGGCTGGAACTTGGAAGGCGACATCTTGTGAGTGTTGAAGTCCCGACTCCTCGTGACCCAACAGCAACTTGCACAGCAGTACTGGTTACGATATCCACCTCAAGAGTCGTCAGCCTCCACTGTGACGTCATGGTCAGCCCGTGCTGCCATGAATGAGCCATCAAGTGCAGCTACTATAGGTTGCCATGGTGATTTATTAGCGTCACGTCTTCTCTCGGCTGGAACTTGGAAGGCGACATCTTGTGAGTGTTGAAGTCCCGACTCCTCGTGACCCAACAGCAACTTGCACAGCAGTACTGGTTACGATATCCACCTCAAGAGTCGTCAGCCTCCACTGTGACGTCATGGTCAGCCCGTGCTGCCATGAATGAGCCATCAAGCGCAGCTACTATAGGTTGCCATGGTGATTTATTAGCGTCACGTCTTCTCTCGGCTGGAACTTGGAAGGCGACATCTTGTGAGTGTTGAAGTCCCGACTCCTCGTGACCCAACAGCAACTTGCACAGCAGTACTGGTTACGATATCCACCTCAAGAGTCGTCAGCCTCCACTGTGACGTCATGGTCAGCCCGTGCTGCCATGAATGAGCCATCAAGTGCAGCTACTATAGGTTGCCATGGTGATTTATTAGCGTCACGTCTTCTCTCGGCTGGAACTTGGAAGGCGACATCTTGTGAGTGTTGAAGTCCCGACTCCTCGTGACCCAACAGCAACTTGCACAGCAGTACTGGTTACGATATCCACCTCAAGAGTCGTCAGCCTCCACTGTGACGTCATGGTCAGCCCGTGCTGCCATGAATGAGCCATCAAGTGCAGCTACTATAGGTTGCCATGGTGATTTATTAGCGTCACGTCTTCTCTCGGCTGGAACTTGGAAGGCGACATCTTGTGAGTGTTGAAGTCCCGACTCCTCGTGACCCAACAGCAACTTGCACAGCAGTACTGGTTACGATATCCACCTCAAGAGTCGTCAGCCGCTACTGTGACGTCATGGTCAGCCCGTGCTGCCATGAATGAGCCATCAAGCGCAGCTACTATAGGTTGCCATGGTGATTTATTAGCGTCACGTCTTCTCTCGGCTGGAACTTGGAAGGCGACATCTTGTGAGTGTTGAAGTCCCGACTCCTCGTGACCCAACAGCAACTTGCACAGCAGTACTGGTTACGATATCCACCTCAAGAGTCGTCAGCCGCTACTGTGACGTCATGGTCAGCCCGTGCTGCCATGAATGAGCCATCAAGCGCAGCTACTATAGGTTGCCATGGTGATTTATTAGCGTCACGTCTTCTCTCGGCTGGAACTTGGAAGGCGACATCTTGTGAGTGTTGAAGTCCCGACTCCTCGTGACCCAACAGCAACTTGCACAGCAGTACTGGTTACGATATCCGCCTCAAGAGTCGTCAGCCTCCACTGTGACGTCATGGTCAGCCCGTGCTGCCATGAATGAGCCATCAAGCGCAGCTACTATAGGTTGCCATGGTGATTTATTAGCGTCACGTCTTCTCTCGGCTGGAACTTGGAAGGCGACATCTTGTGAGTGTTGAAGTCCCGACTCCTCGTGACCCAACAGCAACTTGCACAGCAGTACTGGTTACGATATCCGCCTCAAGAGTCGTCAGCCGCTACTGTGACGTCATGGTCAGCCCGTGCTGCCATGAATGAGCCATCAAGCGCAGCTACTATAGGTTGCCATGGTGATTTATTAGCGTCACGTCTTCTCTCGGCTGGAACTTGGAAGGCCACATCTTGTGAGTGTTGAAGTCCCGACTCCTCGTGACCCAACAGCAACTTGCACAGCAGTACTGGTTACGATATCCGCCTCAAGAGTCGTCAGCCTCCACTGTGACGTCATGGTCAGCCCGTGCTGCCATGAATGAGCCATCAAGCGCAGCTACTATAGGTTGCCATGGTGATTTATTAGCGTCACGTCTTCTCTCGGCTGGAACTTGGAAGGCCACATCTTGTGAGTGTTGAAGTCCCGACTCCTCGTGACCCAACAGCAACTTGCACAGCAGTACTGGTTACGATATCCACCTCAAGAGTCGTCATCCTCCACTGTGACGTCATGGTCAGCCCGTGCTGCCATGAATGAGCCATCAAGCGCAGCTACTATAGGTTGCCATGGTGATTTATTAGCGTCACGTCTTCTCTCGGCTGGAACTTGGAAGGCGACATCTTGTGAGTGTTGAAGTCCCGACTCCTCGTGACCCAACAGCAACTTGCACAGCAGTACTGGTTACGATATCCACCTCAAGAGTCGTCAGCCGCTACTGTGACGTCATGGTCAGCCCGTGCTGCCATGAATGAGCCATCAAGCGCAGCTACTATAGGTTGCCATGGTGATTTATTAGCGTCACGTCTTCTCTCGGCTGGAACTTGGAAGGCGACATCTTGTGAGTGTTGAAGTACCGACTCCTCGTGACCCAACAGCAACTTGCACAGCAGTACTGGTTACGATATCCGCCTCAAGAGTCGTCAGCCTCCACTGTGACGTCATGGTCTGCCCGTGCTGCCATGAATGAGCCATCAAGCGCAGCTACTATAGGTTGCCATGGTGATTTATTAGCGTCACGTCTTCTCTCGGCTGGAACTTGGAAGGCGACATCTTGTGAGTGTTGAAGTACCGACTCCTCGTGACCCAACAGCAACTTGCACAGCAGTACTGGTTACGATAACCACCTCAAGAGTCGTCAGCCGCTACTGTGACGTCATGGTCAGCCCGTGCTGCCATGAATGAGCCATCAAGTGCAGCTACTATAGGTTGCCATGGTGATTTATTAGCGTCACGTCTTCTCTCGGCTGGAACTTGGAAGGCGACATCTTGTGAGTGTTGAAGTCCCGACTCCTCGTGACCCAACAGCAACTTGCACAGCAGTACTGGTTACGATATCCACCTCAAGAGTCGTCAGCCTCCACTGTGACGTCATGGTCAGCCCGTGCTGCCATGAATGAGCCATCAAGTGCAGCTACTATAGGTTGCCATGGTGATTTATTAGCGTCACGTCTTCTCTCGGCTGGAACTTGGAAGGCGACATCTTGTGAGTGTTGAAGTACCGACTCCTCGTGACCCAACAGCAACTTGCACAGCAGTACTGGTTACGATAACCACCTCAAGAGTCGTCAGCCGCTACTGTGACGTCATGGTCAGCCCGTGCTGCCATGAATGAGCCATCAAGTGCAGCTACTATAGGTTGCCATGGTGATTTATTAGCGTCACGTCTTCTCTCGGCTGGAACTTGGAAGGCGACATCTTGTGAGTGTTGAAGTCCCGACTCCTCGTGACCCAACAGCAACTTGCACAGCAGTACTGGTTACGATATCCACCTCAAGAGTCGTCAGCCGCTACTGTGACGTCATGGTCAGCCCGTGCTGCCATGAATGAGCCATCAAGCGCAGCTTGTATCGGTTGCCATGGTGATTTATCAGCGTCACGTCTCCTCACGGCTGGAAGTCGACTACGGGATTCAATCACTCGCTGGACGCTCAACGACCCCACCCACAGCCAGGTATATGGGGTCAGGGTTTCCGGTGCCCGGTGACCCCACCACTGCAGGCTTGGAACATTGGGTGGGCGTGTAGTAAACATCATGACTTGGTTTCAATACGACCTCACCACACGTCTGGTGTGTTTCTGCGTGTCAGACGCTGAAAATGCTCTTCAGTTCCAGAAGCTGTGAGGATGAAACGTACACAGATCAATCAAGTAATTGGCATTATTCTTGTTGGCACTATTCAGAAGACTAGATTCAGATGGTTAGCACGGCCGACTACTAGCTCTGGCATCGACAGAGGTTGCCAATGGTTCTCCTCTGTCGTTCAGGTGGATATTGTATATTTCAATGTATCGTCTCTTTATATTATGAGATATTGATTCTGTGTGGATCATAATACATCATGAGATTCAATTCGGAATAATGAAACAATATGCGGTCCATTTCATACAGGTTTGCCGTAATAGACATCGTATTGTGAAAAGAGGAGAATGTATGACAAATATTTTCCCAACATTTTCTCCTCTGGGTTATTCTTATGAGTTTTGTGAAAACTGCAGAATGGGTTCTCTCAGAAGTTTTGCATCTCATCGCACCTGGGAACTAAACGGTATAGCACCAGATGATGATACCAAGTCTAGCTATGACAAGTCTCAACTGAGTTCGTACTTTCGTTTGACCTGTAGAGCGCGGACAAGACAAGAACCACGCCGTTAAGCGCCCAAACCTCACCAAGCAATCGAAACGATAGCTTCTCTCTCAAGTATTGTGAAATCTCGAGTCTTCACTCCACTCATACAGCACATATCTCGCTCATCCAGCACATATATCGCTCATCCAGCACATATGTCGCTCATCCAACACATATCTCGCTCATCCAGCACACATCTCACTCATCCAGCACATATCTTACTCATCCAGCACACATCTCGCTCATCCAGCACATATCTCACTCATCCAGCACATATGTCGCTCATTCAACACATATCTCGCTCATCCAGCACATATCTCACTCATCCAGCACATATCTTACTCATCCAGCACACATCTCGCTCATCCAGCACATATCTCACTCATCCAGCACATATGTCGCTCATCCAGCACATATCTTACTCATCCAGCACACATCTCGCTCATCCAGCACATATCTCACTCATCCAGCACATATGTCGCTCATCCAACACATATCTCGCTCATCCAGCACACATCTCACTCATCCAGCACATATCTTACTCATCCAGCACACATCTCGCTCATCCAGCACATATCTCACTCATCCAGCACATATCTCACTCATCCAACACATATCTTACTCATCCAGCACACATCTCGCTCATCCAGCACATATCTCACTCATCCAGCACATATGTCGCTCATCCAACACATATCTCGCTCATCCAGCACACATCTCACTCATCCAGCATATATCTTACTCATCCAGCACACATCTCGCTCATCCAGCACATATCTCACTCATCCAGCACATATCTCACTCATCCAGCACATATCTCGCTCATCCAGCACAAATCTCACTCATCCAGCACATATCTCACTCATCCAGCACATATATCGCTCATCCAGCACATATCTCACTCATCCAGCACATATCTTGCTCATCCAACACTTATCTCGCTCATCCAGCACATATCTTACTCATCCAGCACACATCTCGCTCATCCAGCACATATCTCACTCATCCAGCACATATGTCGCTCATCCAGCACATATCTTACTCATCCAGCACACATCTTGCTCATCCAGCACATATCTCACTCATCCAGCACATATGTCGCTCATCCAACACATATCTCGCTCATCCAGCACACATCTCACTCATCCAGCACATATCTTACTCATCCAGCACACATCTCGCTCATCCAGCACATAGCTCACTCATCCAGAACATATCTCACTCATCCAGCACATATCTTACTCATCCAGCACACATCTCGCTCATCCAGCACATATCTCACTCATCCAGCACATATGTCGCTCATCCAACACATATCTCGCTCATCCAGCACACATCTCACTCATCCAGCACATATCTTACTCATCCAGCACACATCTCGCTCATCCAGCACATATCTCACTCATCCAGCACATATCTCACTCATCCAGCACATATCTCGCTCATCCAGCACAAATCTCACTCATCCAGCACATATCTCACTCATCCAGCACATATCTCACTCATCCAGCACATATCTTGCTCATCCAACACTTATCTCGCTCATCCAGCACATATCTTACTCATCCAGCACACATCTCGCTCATCCAGCACATATCTCACTCATCCAGCACATATCTCACTCATCCAGCACATATCTCGCTCATCCAGCACAAATCTCACTCATCCAGCACATATCTCACTCATCCAGCAATATATCGCTCATCCAGCACATGTCTAACTCATCCAGCACATATATTGCTCATCCAACACTTATCTCGCTCATCCAGCACATATCTCGCTCACCCAGCACATATCTCGCTCATCCAGCACATATCTCACTCATCTAGCACATATCTCGCTCATCCAGCACATATCTCACTCATCCAACACATATCTTGCTCATTCAACACATATCTCGCTCATCCAGCACATATCTCACTCATCCAGCACATATCTTGCTCATCTCACAAATATCTCGTTCATCTCACGAATATCTCGCTCATCTCACAAATATCTCGTTCATCTCACGAATATCTCGTCATCTCACTAATATCTCGTTCATCTCACGAATATCTCGCTCATCTCACAAATATTTGTCTCATCTCATAAAGATCTCGTTCATCTTACAAATATCTCGTCTGTCTTACAGATATCTGGCTCATCTCACAAGTATCTCGCTCATCTCACAAGTATCTCGCTCATCTCCTATATATATCTCGCTTATCTCACAAATATCTCGCTCATCTCACAAATATCTCGCTCATCTCACAAATATCTCGCTCATCTCACAAATATCTCGCTCATCTCACAAATATCTCGCTCGTTATATAAGAAATGACAAAGAAAACGCAGTGAATTAGCATACATTTCAGTGAACATTTGGATCAATTGACTTTGCAAAGTGTATATGTGACAGTTTGCAGCACTACCCCTTTAAATATCAACAAGTTGCAGATGAGGTTTCTGAATAATCCAAGGTCCGTAGATGTGGATCGAGCTGATGGAATATTCTTCATTCCAGGTTTCCATACTTCCAAGCTCATCTCACCACGCATATCCCTCGTTCTTCCAGTTATAATGATCCATATTGGGAGAAATATATTTCTCTCTGAACAAAGCCCCATTGAATATATCCCATGGTGGGCCATAACCCACTCTCTCCTCGAGACAAGCATGGAGATCCGAGCTGGAAGGACTACAATGTATGAATGTGTACGTCGTGTATCTCATTGTTACGCCCGACATCAATTTATTCCCCTCTATTTTATCTTGTGTTTATTATTGAACTGATGACTTCACCCCGGCTCGATTGAGAGAGGCTATACGAATGAGAGAGGCTAAGAGTGAGAGAGGCTACAAGTGAGAGAGGCTACAAGTGAGAGAGGCTACAAGTGAGAGAGGCTACAAGTGATCAATGTCCAGGTCCAGCGCCCTGTTATTTAGTAGCAATATGTCAGCAAAGCGCTGCCTTCTTGCCTAGCTTTATTGCCAGCAAATCACTGGCAATAGCCATTCCTCGTGCACTGTGCTACACTCGCTTCCACGCGAGTCGGCCTACAGACGAACACAAATATACAAAAATGGACGTTATATTCACAAGAACGGTGCCTGGCCTGGTGCTTATAATGCGTTGAGGACTGTGGGAAATCAAAGACTTTCATCTGGGGTGAATAATTGCCACAGACGGCCCAGTCCTGGTGTCGAAGTTCACTGCATCCTATTGAGAACTTAGAAAACGCGGGATGCGCGTTGTGAGATGAGCTCAGAAGTATGGAAATGTAGAATGAAAAATATTCTGTCAGCTCAATTTACATCTACGAACCTTGGATTACTTCAAACGTTCAAAAACCTCACCTGCAACTTGTTGATATTTATAGTGCTGCAACCTGTCGCATATACACTTTGCGAAACCAATTCATCCAAATATTCAATAAACTGTACACTTTTATTGCGTTTTCTTTGTTATTTTCCATCCGATTGTTGCAAAAAACTCTGAAAAAGTGTATAATAGTATTGTCCATATTCGGCGAGAATTTGAGAGCTTTTGAAGAATTCTTGTTTTTCATGTATTTTTTCTTCGGGTCATTCATACGAGGATTTTTCAGACTTTCCGATTTTTTTCAGGAAAAAAGTTATGACAGATTTTTCTGAAAAACGATCTCAGCCTATTCTGATAGAACAGGAATATGTAGAAAAAGTTCCAAGTTGATAGGCATTCTTTCCTGACCCGTATTAATACCGCGTATAAAATTAAAAAAAAAAAAAAAATACGATAAAAATAAAAAGAAATGGAGACCGAGCCCATTTTTTGTTTAGTATGTGGAATGGAATCTTCGCTACGCTCACCTAATAACCAGAGTGTGTGAGATCGCCCTTGTAGTGCCTCGACCACATACTCCCAATGTTATTCACAGCCTCAATGGCATGGGGCATCAAGTCTGCAGGTGTTATTACAACTAAATCCATGAGACTTGCTATTTGCGATATAATCTTGGAAAACTCCATGAGAGACTTTCATCTGCCAATCGGTGGCCAGGAATGACTACTGAAGATAGGCGTGGCTTACTTGTCGGTCATTTGGATATGTTATTCGTGATCGTTTGGAGACACCTGATTGGATGTGCTGTTTTGTGTGACGTCTCTTGGGCGAGGTTGGTGACGAGACAGCTCACAACTAATATACTGGATACAGAAAAGCATGAGGAATTCTTGTTCCGACAATCGCCAATAATTGGCAATTTTACCAATTCACGGGCCACATTTTGAGGATTCAGATGAGTTTGGATTCGGTCGAGTTTGGACGAAATCGAGTGTGATTTTGGTCGGGTTTGGAATTGGTCAAGTTTGGAATCGGTTGAGTTTGAAAGTCCCCCATTTTGAGGATTGAGGCACAGGACGGAAGAATGTTGTGACACCTTAACTGATATAAATTGAACACAATGAGTATCTAAGTATATGTGAAATATTTATTCACCATCCAAAGATAATGATGGTTGAATAAAAAAATAGTAAATTAATAGATTATAATCATTTTTTCATTCCTTTTTATTTTTTATATTATTAGGCCTATCTTCGGATAGTGAATAAATGATCTCATTCATACTCATTATGCTGGATTTATATCAGTTAAAGAGTCACAACATTCTCCCGTCCTGTGCTTCAATTAACGATCGTGCGTAGTGTATAGTATAGTGATAGAAGGAACTAACTCCACGTTCACGTCGCCTCAGCTCATAACAGCTGGCGTCAAGTTTGTCAGCCCATCAGCCGTTTCTACAAAACAACACTAGATAGAGCAGCGATCAATATATCTCAGGGAAGTACTCTAGAAATGGAACGTGTTTTCGAATGAGTGAAGTCAACATCTCGGACTGACAAACAACGCAACCCTCAATGCATCTTGGCCGATACGCACGCGCATTGGGTCCAAGCAATCGACGACAACTCGCTAAACGTCAACTTCGCGCATTGGGTCCAAGCAATCGACGACAACTCGCTAAACGTCAACTTCGCGCATTGGGTACAAGCAATCGACGACAACTCGCTAAACGTCAACTTCGCGCATTGGGTCCAAGCAATCGACGACAACTCGCTAAACGTCAACTTCGCGCATCGGGTCCAAGCAATCGACGACCACTCGCTAAACGTGAACTTAGGGCATTGGGTCCAAGCAATCGACGACAACTCGCTAATCGTCAACTTCGCGCATTGGGTCCAAGCAATCGACGACAACTCGCTAAACGTCAACTTCGCGCATTGGGTCCAAGCAATCGACGACAACTCGCTAATCGTCAACTTCGCGTATTTCAAGCGTATAATCAGCGAATCGGGTGCTCATAAGTTATAAGTTAATTGCGGACTCCGATGTATTCGATATGAAAAAGATCGAAGATCGAAGGTTGAAGGTCGAAGGTCGAAGGTCGAAGTCACAAGCAGACGACGGACGTGACGTCACATATTTAATGCATTCCTATTGGTTGTCTGTCGCTGTAGTCGGCCAATTGGTTTATTTCAGAAGTTATCTCTTCTCTCACCAACCCAATTCCAGTGCACGGTTAGATTCCGTGTCATGTTCACACGAACAGTGTCGGGCTAGTTGGCCAAGTCGATTGGCGATTGGGACAACTGGAGTTGTCGGTGTGTACAGTGCTGTACTGATCCGTCCTCATCCCTGGTGGGTACGAGCAATGATGCGGATCAACATTTCGTTCCATGGAAGAAAAATATTCCCGATCATTTTTCTGGATTCAATTCCCGATTAGAAACACAACTGCATCTTTCAGGAGCGTCCACTTTTCAAGGATGAAATGAGATTTGCCTTTCTGCGTTCTCTGACGTCAGTTCACAGTGAGCGAGTCCGCCTACATCTCTCGTGGATGCAAGTATATAGCGTTTTATTGGCCGTAGAAATCGTGAGTGCGATGATTTGAAAAACCCATTTCCAAAGATTGTAAATCCACGTTTAACGATCCACGTAATATAAAACGCATGCGTTATATAAGTCACAACATACAGTGGCCAGAGTAGCATATCTCTTCATCTACTCGCTGGACCAAACGACATTTTACTCCAAATTCCAACTGACAGGTTAATACCTCGAGTGATTTGTGTTCGCCGTCAACAGTCCTTCTCCCTCATGTGAGTATTATTGTTTGTGCAAAACGGAGTATGGATCATTTCATAGGTTATATTGCTGTTTAAACTCTTTGGTTTTAATAGTCGTGGCAAGTGTCGTAAAATTGAAAACGCATTTCGGGAACTGTTGGCCCGACTTGGGTGGGACGAGACCACGTCACGCCTGGGGGACATTCCACGCCGTCTCGTGCCACGCCGTCTCGTGCCACGCCGTCTCGTGCCACGCCGTCTCGTGCCACGCCGTCTCGTGCCACGCCGTCTCGTGCCACGCCGTCTCGTGTCAAGCCGTCTCACGCCATCTCGTGCCACGCCGTCTCACGAAATCTCTCGCCGTCTCGTGCCACGCCATCTCGTGCCACGCCGTCTCACGCCGTCTCGTGCCACGCCGTCACGTGCCACGCCGTCTCGTGCCACGCCGTCTCACGCCGTCTCGTGCCACGCCGTCTCGTGCCACGCCGTCTCGTGCCACGCCGTCTCGTGCCACGCCGTCTCGTGCCACGCCGTCTCGTGCCACGCCGTCTCGTGCCACGCCGGCTCGTGTCACGCCATTTCACGCCATCTCGTGCCACGCCGTCTCGTGCCACGCCGTCTCGTGCCACGCCGTCTCGTGCCACGCCGTCTCGTGCCACGCCGTCTCGTGCCACGCCGTCTCGTGTCAAGCCGTCTCACGCCATCTCGTGCCACGCCGTCTGACGCAATCTCTCGCCGTCTCGTGCCACGCCATCTCGTGCCACGCCGTCTCACGCCGTCTGGAGATCCGGGTTTAAGTCCCGGGGGAGGTCGCAATTTTTAAACAGTTTTAAAAATCATTAATATATATATATATATATATATATATATATATATATATATATATATATATATATATGAATATATAATTACATATATTTATATATATATATATATATATATATATATATATATATATATATATATATATAAATATATATATATATATATATATATAAATATATATATATATATATATATATATATATATATATATTTATATATATATATATATATATATATATATATATATATATATATATATATATGTATATATATATATATATATATATATATATATATATATATATATATATATATATATATATATATATATAAATATATATATATATATATATATATATATATATATATATATATATATATATATATATATATATACATATATATATATATATATATATATATATATATATATATATATATATATATATATATATATATATATATATATATATACGTATATATATATATATATATATATATATATATATATATATATATATATATATATATATATATATAGATATATATATATATATATATATTTATATATATATATATATATATATATATATATAT
Source organism: Brachyptera risi (assembly GCA_964007535.1). Classification (NCBI taxonomy): domain Eukaryota; kingdom Metazoa; phylum Arthropoda; class Insecta; order Plecoptera; family Taeniopterygidae; genus Brachyptera; species Brachyptera risi. The sequence goes on from OZ023332.1 coordinate 1,783,552, forward strand.
ATATATATATATATATTTATTTAAATATATATATATGAATATATACATATATATATATATATATATATATATATTATATATATATATATATATATATATATATATACATATATATATATATATATATATATATATATATATATATATATATATATATATATATATATATATATATATATTCAAATATATATATATATTTATATATATATATATATATATATATATATATATATATATATATATATATATATATATTTACATATATATATATATATATATATATATATATTTATATATATATATATATATATATATATATATATATATATATATATATATATATATATATATATATATATATGTATATGAATGTATCAATTACATGAGCGTAGCGAAGTCTCCATCCATTCTTATAGAGCTTTGTATGAATGTGTTTTTTTTTTTTTTTTTTTTTCTTGTAAGCTCTCCACATGTCGCAGGGTCTGACGGATCGACATGAAACTTTTTTCGTACACGTCAACTAATTCAAATTAGAACTGTAAAGTTTTTGGAATGAATCAGTTGGACCAATCTTGAGAAATATTATCTGAAAGTTTTTAAAACCCCCATAAGATTAGGCTTGACAAGAAAATGTCGAAAAATAAAATCTCTCCAAACGGGATGATATTTGCTCTGAATGTGTATACATGGTTTTCACACATCATCACAATTTTGTATGCAATTTCCATCAGCCGTTCTGAAAAAAAAAAAAAAAAATAACTGGATTTATTCGTCAAATGTATCAGAAAAATAATGACAGTCGTCTTGGGTTGTCGAGATTCTTCGCTTTCTGGATTCAATATTTGCTCAACAATGAAGTATTCATATATTCTTCAAGGTGTGTAGAATACCAGAGTCGATGAAGTAGCAAATGTAGGACTGTTATTATACCTTATTCAGATATCTCGCTTATCTTACAACGCATATTTCGCGTTTGCCTAGTGATATATAATAATATGATAATCCACTTCTTCATCATCTTATTGTCTCCTCATCTCTCCAGCGTCTGTCTGTTTCTCCCTCACTGTCAGCTCACCTACAGGTCAGTGTGGCGGCCGAATCAAATGCATCACTCCTTCCTCCATCACATCCTCTACTTCAATCATTCAATGGAACATCTTTTCTCAATTGTCTCCAATATATCACGTTCTATTGTTTTCCATTCGGATTTTTCAAATTCCATTCAGCCCTGAATGTCAATTCGAATGCGAATTGAATGTTTGCTCTGTGGGTCTACAGGTGGTCTCCGATTGTTGACTCATCAAATCACTCTCTTCAGCTCTCTGAGGGGAATCAAGAACGGACGTCAGACGAGATGTTAACAAGTCTGATGATGATTCTTCTGTAATTTGTCTGATTATTGTCAATTTCAACTTGAAACCTATCGAATAATGTACCGTTACTTTCAAAATTATATATGATTCTTGTGTTGTCTATTCTCACAGAACACTCTGGGTTACACAATATTCTCATTTTTTTCCAAATATTCTCATAAACAAGTCAAAGCGTCATCCAAATCTCCAGCTTTACGATCAGCTCGACAATAGCCTCACGCACAACAATGGAAGAAAGGATTCAAGAACCTGTCTTCAAACGAAGAACCAATTCTTTCAACTGGTATTTATCCAACCAACAACAATGTCTTTCGTACCAAACATGCGGTCATATAATCTCACATCTCGGCCAAGATGATACTTTCGATTTTACAGCATCTTGCTTTCATTCTCTGAGCACACTTGCAAGACGCAATAAACTGGCTCGTTGAAACTGTCAAGCCAGCGTGTATAGGATGGGACTGTTACTCAGCTGGTATATATACAACACCGGCTATTGTTGGAGACGATTCTGAAAAGCGAAAGTCATGGAATTTGTTGCAGCCCTTTTGTTCAATTAGTAAAATGTGGACGGTGGCTTAGAATAGTTTTCCTAACGTCGAGATGGCGTTGAGATTTATTTACGTCCAGCATCTGTTTAATAGCTCGTGTATCGAGAAACAAAGTCTTGTGAATGCAACAATGAGAGAGATATTCCACAGGATTCAGAGCTTGCGAAGGTCCTTCTAGCCGTGATTGAACCACTGTTACAGTAGACAGGTAGTAAGGATGGAGCAAACGCTTCCTTATAACAACATTTGCCTCACTACCACCTCACTAATGAGTTACAAGAGTACAATGCAAATATATCGGTTACATTAGGATATTTACGCACCAAATACTCTCTGATATGATATTGGTGAGATTTTGTGTAAGCCTATCGGGATGGTGATTCAATCGATTCAGCAATAGTAATTTGTTGGATGAGCGAAGTGAAGACTCAATTTCACCATACTCGAGAAAAAAGTCATTTTTTTTTCTTTTTTTTTTTGTTCGCGCTCCACAGGTCAGACGGAGATTCGAAATCAATTGAAACTTGACACACACAAGTATCCTTATCCAGTTTGATACTCAACTGTACAGTTTTGAGCCGTGATCGGTCGAACCACTTATTATGAGAAAACTCATTCCAAAGTTTTCAAAAATCCCATGAGAATAACCTGGGGAAAAAAATTCATGGAACCTAATTCATCCGAGAGAATTCAAATTCTCAGAAAATTTCAATCTGATGATGATACACATTTTACCAAACTTTCATTCAAATCGGATCAGCCGTTTTGATGTAAAAAAATATATGATGTAATTTTTTTGAATCATCCAAAGCTATTGAGAATTCAAGATACCTATCAAATTCAAGCTACAGGTGTCACCACTTGATTGTAAACGATTTGAAAAAAGCCTTCTTTATTATCATGAAAATTAATGATGGAAAATAAGATGACAGTGATGTAATAGTTTGGATCTCAAGAAGTATATATATATATATGATAACCAATCCAGAGATAAGTTGATATGTTCCAGCTCATCCATCAACGCGACAACACATAACGCGTTTGCCTAGTGTGTATTGTCTCTGCTATTCTGTAGCCAATGTATCTTGTCATGTGTTGACATCTCATAGCTGGGGGCTGGGGCATGGCCATCAGATATTATCTCGTCGACCTATGGGCCCACTGCCTGCCCTATACGTTGCCCTGACGATCCCACCAACAACTGTAGGGAGTTTGGGGGTACGAATAAGCAGATAGATGATTGATGTCTACAGCTGCTGACGTCACACGTTAAGAGAAGAGAAATGTTCCGCCGTGCAGTCACTTATCCATGTCGGTTAGGTTAGGTTAGGTTAGCACGTGGTGGTTTGCGTGTCGTGCGGCTGGTAGACAATCAGGCGTATCATGAGTGTGCCCCGGAACTGGGAAAACGCGGGATGCGCGTTGTGAGATTAGCTTACAAGTATGTTAATCTAGAAAAGGAAAAATTATGTCGCTCAATCCATATTTTTTGTTAGACGAGCTTCAGCGAAGATTCAATTTGACATACTGAAAAAATTGGTGTTCGTTTTTTTTTTTCTCTCATGATTTTGGTCGGTTCTCCACATGTCAAACGGCTACAGCTATCAACTTCAAACTTTCTTTCATTATGGTTCCTCATCTAGCTTAGATCTGTATAGTTTTGTGGCATTATCGGGTGGTAACTTTTTTCTTAGGAATTTTATAGATTTCAAAAATATCCATTAGAATAACACGGCGGAAAAATAGGAAATAATTTTATTTTCAAAAAGAATGAAATTCTGCGTGAAGTTGGGTTACATTTTGATAAACATTTCTGAGAACTTTCAGCTTGATCGGGTGAGCTATTTTGAAGAAAAACCATAAAATGTGCTAAATTGGTGCCACTCGAAGCAGTTAATTCTTACCAATTTCTGAATTAAATGTCACCCAATTGGCGAATGTAGGCAAAAGTTGGGCCATAAAAGTCGACATACTATTACTATCCGCTCGTCTAACAACGCATATATGGCGTTTTCCTGGTATAAGGACATTGGAACACTTCAAAGGTTTGGAATATCACTGCCTGCCCGTTTTATTCATCACTCGACTTGATTGGTGACGCCTGTTGCTCAGAATCAATTGTTTTGTCAATAAGTAGCTTCTAATGATGTGGAGAAATATATAAGTGCTTTATTTCCCATTGTTTTCATAACACAACACAATCAAACAGGAAGTTCATGTACAGCGTTGAAAATAATACCTATAGAGATAAAACTCTTTTTTTGAGGTTTGGGGAAAAAGTTGTACATTTTATGCTAAACGTCAACAAAATTGTCAATTGAAACAATTAAAATAGGAACAATGAATACTTGAAGTTTGTGAGTGATAAAGAATTAAATGCATATGCGACGATATTACAAAAGAAAAAACTCACGTACGATGAATGCGTTTTCTTCGTTATTTCCATCCGACTGTTGATTGTGAAAGCCACTGAAAATGTATCTGATAGTTTTACACATATCAGGTAGAAATTTCAGATCTTCTCAATAATTCTGGTTTTCAGGTATTTTTTCTCCGGGTTATTCTTCAGGGATTTTCCAAACTTTTCGATTTTTGCCGGAAAAAACGGTTCAACCAATTTCTCTGAAAAGCGATCACACCCTGATCTTGTGTGACACCAATATGCAGAGAACGTATCAACTTGTTTGGTCACTTCTCCCGACCTGTTAAATGCCACGTACACAATTATCCACTAGTCAAACGCGAAATATGCGTTGTAAGATGAGCGAGATATCCGAATAAGGTATAAAAGTCCTTGAAGTAGTTCTACCCTTGCTACTTTATCGACTTTGGTATTCTACACACCTTGATATCTGAATAAGCTATAAGAGTCGTCAAAGTAGTTCTACTCTTGCCACTTCATTGACTCTGGTATTCTACACACCTTGACGCATATAAAAAATACTTCATTGTTGGTCAACTCTTGAATCTAGAAAGCCGTGAATCTCGACAACTTAATTCTGTCACAATTTGTATGATATATTTTATGAATATTATCAGTTATTTTATTTTTTTCCTTCAAAATGGCTGATTGGAATTGCATACAGAATCGTGATAATGTGTTAAATCCATGTATACACATTTAGAGGAAATTTTATCTCATTTGGAGAGATTTTATTTCTCAACATTTTCTGCCCAGCCAAATCTTATGGGGTTTTTAGAAACTTTGAGATGATGATTCTCAAAATCGGTCCAACCGATTCATTCCAAAAACTATACAGTTCTAAGTTGGATGAGTTTGTGTGTACAAAAAAGTTTCATATTGATCAGTCAACCCTTGCGACCTGTGGAGTGCTTACAAAAAAAAAAA
>OZ023332.1:1793824-1839602 GCA_964007535.1 Brachyptera risi
AACCATGGAACTGAATGATCGTCACCAGACACAACAGAGAGATGAAGAAGAATACTGTCTTATCGACGGATGAATCACGGCCACCAATAACCATGGAACTGAATGATCGTCACCAGACACAACAGAGAGATGAAGAAGAATACTGTCTTATCGGCGGATGAATCACGGCCACCAATAACCATGGAACTGAATGATCGTCACCAGACACAACAGAGAGATGAAGAAGAATACTGTCTTATCGACGGATGAATCACGGCCACCAATAACCATGGAACTGAATGATCGTCACCAGACACAACAGAGAGATAGAGAAGAATACTGTCTCATCGGCGGATGAATCACGGCCACCAATAACCATGGAACTGAATGATCGTCACCAGACACAACAGAGAGATGAAGAAGAATACTGTCTTATCGACGGATGAATCACGGCCACCAATAACCATGGAACTGAATGATCGTCACCAGACACAACAGAGAGATAGAGAAGAATACTGTCTCATCGGCGGATGAATCACGGCCACCAATAACCATCGAGCTGAATGATCGTCACCAGACACAACAGAGAGATAGAGAAGAATACTGTCTTATCGACGGATGAATCACGGCCACCAATAACCATGGAACTGAATGATCGTCACCAGACACAACAGAGAGATGAAGAAGAATACTGTCTTATCGGCGGATGAATCACGGCCACCAATAACCATGGAACTGAATGATCGTCACCAGACACAACAGAGAGATGAAGAAGAATACTGTCTTATCGACGGATGAATCACGGCCACCAATAACCATGGAACTGAATGATCGTCACCAGACACAACAGAGAGATGAAGAAGAATACTGTCTTATCGACGGATGAATCACGGCCACCAATAACCATGGAACTGAATGATCGTCACCAGACACAACAGAGAGATAATGAAGAATACTGTCTTATCGACGGATGAATCACGGCCACCAATAACCATGGAACTGAATGATCGTCACCAGACACAACAGAGAGATAATGAAGAATACTGTCTTATCGACGGATGAATCACGGCCACCAATAACCATGGAACTGAATGATCGTCACCAGACACAACAGAGAGATAGAGAAGAATACTGTCTTATCGACGGATGAATCACGGCCACCAATAACCATGGAACTGAATGATCGTCACCAGACACAACAGAGAGATGAAGAAGAATACTGTCTTATCGACGGATGAATCACGGCCACCAATAACCATGGAACTGAATGATCGTCACCAGACACAACAGAGAGATGAAGAAGAATACTGTCTTATCGGCGGATGAATCACGGCCACCAATAACCATGGAACTGAATGATCGTCACCAGACACAACAGAGAGATAATGAAGAATACTGTCTTATCGACGGATAAATCACGGCCACCAATAACCATGGACCTGAATGATCGTCACCAGACACAACAGAGAGATAGAGAAGAATACTGTCTTATCGACGGATGAATCACGGCCACCAATAACCATGGAACTGAATGATCGTCACCAGACACAACAGAGAGATGAAGAAGAATACTGTCTTATCGACGGATGAATCACGGCCACCAATAACCATGGAACTGAATGATCGTCACCAGACACAACAGAGAGATGAAGAAGAATACTGTCTTATCGACGGATAAATCACGGCCACCAATAACCATGGACCTGAATGATCGTCACCAGACACAACAGAGAGATAGAGAAGAATACTGTCTTATCGACGGATGAATCACGGCCACCAATAACCATGGAACTGAATGATCGTCACCAGACACAACAGAGAGATAATGAAGAATACTGTCTTATCGACGGATGAATCACGGCCACCAATAACCATGGAACTGAATGATCGTCACCAGACACAACAGAGAGATGAAGAAGAATACTGTCTTATCGACGGATGAATCACGGCCACCAATAACCATGGAACTGAATGATCGTCACCAGACACAACAGAGAGATAGAGAAGAATACTGTCTTATCGACGGATGAATCACGGCCACCAATAACCATGGAACTGAATGATCGTCACCAGACACAACAGAGAGATGAAGAAGAATACTGTCTTATCGACGGATGAATCACGGCCACCAATAACCATGGAACTGAATGATCGTCACCAGACACAACAGAGAGATGAAGAAGAATACTGTCGTATCGACGGATGAATCACGGCCACCAATAACCATGGAACTGAATGATCGTCACCAGACACAACAGAGAGATGAAGAAGAATACTGTCTTATCGACGGATGATTCACGGCCACCAATAACCATGGAACTGAATGATCGTCATCAGACACAACAGAGAGATGAAGAAGAATACTGTCTTATCGACGGATGAATCACGGCCACCAATAACCATGGAACTGAATGATCGTCACCAGACACAACAGAGAGATAGAGAAGAATACTGTCTTATCGACGGATGAATCACGGCCACCAATAACCATGGAACTGAATGATCGTCACCAGACACAACAGAGAGATAGAGAAGAATACTGTCTTATCGACGGATGAATCACGGCCACCAATAACCATCGAGCTGAATGATCGTCACCAGACACAACAGAGAGATAATGAATGTCAAATGAAACAGCTGATATATATCAACTATCGCAATGATACCTTATTGCCTGATGATGCAAATTTCAGTGATGTGTATCCCACCAAAAACCCTGACGGGTAAAAACTTGGAGTCAAATCCTGATATATTTTAGCAATTACAAACCCTGCCGTTATAAAAGGTGTGAAATCAAAACTGTATGCCAAGTGCAACTTATTATTATTCATCGATACGGCCTGGAATATAACAGGAAACACTTGGCTCATTGCCCCCCACGTCCCCTCATATAACACCAAGCAGAATTGAAGTAAAGTTCATGATGCTAAGAAATGGGTAACTTCACGTTCCTGACACAGGGAAACGTAATGTGAGACAAGAAGATGTGTAATTTACGCATGGTCTCAGTCGCGTTATTGGTTATTCAATTATCAAAATTATCCACCTTTGTGAATAAATGTTGCATTTGTGGCTCGAAAGAAGGCAAAGGTCGACTGTGACCCGGACATACATTTCCTCATCGGAGTACGATGGATTATAACTTCAAATGAGAATACAAATACAATATAAAGACAATTTGAAAGTAAATTAAGTATTTTTACTTTATTCATGAAACCTAAATCAAGAAATTCAACAAGATATTGGTGAGTTGGGTTCTATGAACTCATAACGTTAAGAGTGTTTCAAGACAGTGTGCAACTCAATCAAATGTAGGCTCTCAATTCAAGTTGTCTCAATCACTCACTACCCACTAAATGTCATCAAGTTGATAGGAAACTACATTTCAGAATAGGAAATAGACGGGAGGGCAAGTTTCCTGAATCATATTACGTTTCCCTGTGTCAGGAACGTGAAGTTACCCATTTCATAGCATCATGCACTTCACTTCAATTCTGCTTGGTGTTATATGAGGGGACGTGGGGGGCAATGAGCCAAGTGTTTCCTGTTATCTTTCAGCCTGTATTGATGAATAATAAGTTGTACTTGGCATACAGTTTTGATTCCACACTTTTTATATCGGAATTTTTCTGTAGTTGAACTACTTCAAGGACTTTCATACGTTATTCGGATATCTCGCTCATCTTACAACGCATATTTCGCGTTTGACTAGTTAATATAAACATTGACAATAAAACATATACGTTGGGGCCTATTATATATTTTTCTCTCTCACACTCATCTTCCTTGGAGAATTTGGGGATTTTTCTGACAGGGAATTGTATTCATTATTCATGTACACATTGATAACACAACACAACTGTAATCTCGCTCATCTAGCAACGCATGTGTAGTTGTTTTTATCATGCTATCCACCTCCAAGTGGCTGTGGGATGATAGCGAGTGTGGGTCGTGACAGCTAGATCCCAGTTGATCCCGCATGAGCTGCTACAGCCTGGTATCAGGCCTGTTCCTGCCGACATCTGCGTGCGGCACTTGTTCCAGCCGTCCAATTACACCAGCCGTAATCCCCACACAGCCAACACAACGGGTATCCGCTAGATAACTACTGCAAATAGTACATGCCATTGGGTAGAGTCACACGGGGATTGGTAAACTGTACTAAAAATAAACTGTACTAAAAATCAACTGACCTAAAAATAGGCTGTACTAAAAATAGGCTCTACTAAAAGAAGGTAAAGTGAGAGATGTGGCTCCTCCCCTTCATGAATTGTTACCTCCCAGTCTCGAGGAATCAGTTTAGGTCAGTTGATTTTTAGTACAGTTGATTTTTAGTACAGTTGTTTTTCAGTACAGCCTATTTTTAGTACAGTTGATTTTTAGTACAGTTGGTTTGGAAGGTTTCAGTGCACCAGAAACCAACTGACCTAAACTTCTATACTTCTCGACACAAAGTTGAGCTGGAGGATTTGGCTCCACCCCTTCATAAATTATGTTCAGGTCAGTCGATTTTCTGTACAGCCTAATTTTAGTACAGTGGATTTTTAGTACAGTTTTTTCAAGCTCACTAGGTCAGTTTTTAGGTCAGTTGGTTTTTAGTACAGTTTGTCGGTTTTTATTCAAGGTCGGTTAGTTTTTAGATATGGAGCCTATTTTTAGTACAGTGGAATTTTAGTACAGTTTTTCAAGCACACTTGGTCGTGCTTCAGAAAACTGTACTAAACATCCACTGTACTAAAAATAGGCTCGATCTAAAAACTAACCGACCTTAAATAAACTGTACTGAAAACGAACAGACCCGAAAACTGAAGCCTATTTGTAGTACAGTTTGTCAGTGTTTGGTTTTTAGTACAGATTGTCGTTTTTTTTGTTGTTTTTTTATTCTACCGGCTAGCAGCGTATGGTCAGTCTTGCGGTAGTTTGACCAAGTCCCGAGTAGAGCTAGAGCGAAGGAAGATTACACAGACTTTGGTCTCGACCCTCCAGGTAGTTTCTAGCCAGCTTTTCTAAGGTTGACAAACAATAACTTTCAGTATCAATTTCAACATCATGGCTATCAAATACCTGGGATTGGATAAATGAAATTATTTATTCAAAAAAAAATTGTTTCAATTTTTCCTGTTAGAACTGATGAGAAAATATGTTCACTTTCATCCATCGGAAATGAGAGGGTATAACTATTTCGTGCATACATTTAATTGGCGAAGAAGATGAAAATATATATTCTGTCAGTGCAACACTTGCCTAGTTTCTCTTGATTTTTTTCTGAATACACTATTTGTTGTCAATGTAGTGAGTTTATGAATTGTTTTACTGTAAAATAATAGTGAAATCGAACGTATTATACTCATTTTTGTCATTGGACATCGAATAGAGAAATATTTTTCAACTTATAACCACATTTCTTTCTCCCTGTTTTTGTGTAGATAATTATTACTATAAATGAAAACGCAACACATGCACATGCGTTCTAAAATGAGCAAGATATGTATATGGAATGCACTCAATTTAAGTAGTATATACGCAACTTGATATTAGCATTCATCGAGCCTTCCATATTCATTCATATCATTTCATTCTTCAAACTTAAAATCTTCGTTATTAATTAAACCTCTTGATTTCCATTCACAATTTTCAATTGAATATCTTACATTTTTCACCTTAATAATTCATTTTCTCAAAAACTACTGATTCAAATCATTTCAAATCTGGTCAAAACATGAACCAGAATGATATCAAAAAATCTGTGAGAATTTCATTTCAATGGGTTGAAATTGAAAACATCAAACATTCCACCAATTACCGCACTGTACTTTTGGAATTAATTTTCAGAAATATTCACGATGAACCTGTTCAACCGAGTCTGCTCAAACACAATCCCAACCTATTCTGTTGTGATACCAAGGTTCAGAAAAAGTCTAAAATTATTCGGAATTTTTGTCTGACTTGTATGCCAATTGTCAGATTTCATGGGATAACGAAAACTATAACTTATGAGGTATTAGATTGAAATTATATGAATGATTGATTTATATAAGAGAGGCTTGATAAATTTCAAAATAAAAGTGTGCAATTATCCAAACGATCCTATCTTTCATCCATAGCCTTAATTGAGCAACAATGATTTTGTTTCAAGTTTCGATGTTATTGAAAAAAAAAGGAAATACGACTGTCGAGTACATTCCATAGGAATGTCTCGCTCATTTTACAATTTCGCACATTCTGTGCGTTTTCCTAGTATAAGGAAGTGTGTGATGTGTGTGTGTGCTCATCGCAGTGGATGAGCTTTAATGAGCCAATGAGATATGAAAATATCAGAAGGTCTATGGATCATGTTCAGGCCATTCCATTCAGTTAACACTTCGACTTCAATAGGATCGGATATCTTTATTCAGACTCTGTCTTACATTAAAAGATTGCAAAAACACAGAATAAAAATCAATTAATTAAAATATAAAACAAATTATCAATAACAACATTTTAGAGAATAACAAAATATATATAATTTGACTAGGTTTGAATAAGAAAATGTAGAAAAAAGAAATAATTAAATGATGATAACGAAATCATATTCAAAATATATATTCACACAACTACTTTACACGAGCGGTTATTATTTCTGGCTTATTTCAAATTCGTGTTCTGCGAACCTTTTCGACAGCTCTGGTTGGATCTCCTGATGACCGTTCAGTTGCCAGCCAATAGCGTGAGTCTATTTAGGTTCGTGTGTAATACCCGCGAACAGGCTTGCCACGGTTGTTGGAATTCATACAGTATGTTTTATACAAGTTATTTGAGCTTCTGACAACATATGAACGATTGGAAGAGTTCATATTTATTGCAATTGATAATATACATATTATTCTCTAAAATGATCCCAATCATCAACACATTTTGAATAGATCATTATTAATTTCAAGTCCATTTTGTTATAGTTCAATTCTTCATAACGTATTTGTATGATTTTTTTTTCTGATAACATCGAAGCTTGACACAAAATCATTGTCCCCCATTAATTAAGGCAATGAATGAAAAATAGGATCGTTTGAACGGGGCACCACAAAGGTGATCTCACCACCCCAAAGAATAATTAAAAATAAGTTGACTCATTGAACAAAGAATAAATCCTGAGATAATATCGCCAGGGCTCGAAAACAATTCAAACATTCACAGTTGGGAGAAAATCTTGAATGTTCTTATCATCTTGATCTTCTTCTTGAAATCTTCCTCCTTCTCTCTTTTTCTCCGTACCTGGTACTTGTGTTTATTACAAAATTGGTAATATATTATCATGATCATATATAATTATTAGGGCCTGTATTATTATCAATTCTGTTTTCATTATATTATGGTCAATGTTATTAATTATTGTATCAGTAATGATATTGTCATTATTATCATCATAGAAAATAATGGACAAGAGTTGAGGATAGATTATTTCTTTGCAATAATAGTGGATATGTAGTGATAAATGATAAATAATGGAATGGGATGGATGATGTATATGACTGTGGAGAACTCATCTCTTTCGAGTACAATTTGTTATATCGGGCCTATGCCCATAATGGATAGATAAACATAGTAGGCATATAGATAAACTAGAAACAACACTCACTGATATAATATTTGATTTACTATTCACTTACAGACCATGTAGGCCTACTTCAGAACAAATTATTTAGGACGTCTGATATTCTCTTTAGTAATTTTAATTCATGCGTCATTTCAATGAATATTGTGGGAAAAAGAAATCTTTTCGTTCGATTTCCATAATCATGTTCTGTCATTGTCAGGAGGTTGTATATATTTGTCTAAAACTCCATTTGTACGGGAATGTTCAGGAATGATTCGAAATTAGGTGAAAAAGTAATTATTTGTGATTATTCGTGCATTTTTTTCAATATTTTAATTATATCTATTTATTCACTTGAATAAGTTTCCTATTTCCTATTTAGCTGACTAGATGAGCAAAGGGAGATTATGCTGCTATGATACCATCCATTGTGATGAATTCATTGCATTTGATAGGATTGTTAAATGAATATAACAAGTTTACTCGATGAACGTTATGAATCAGGGTCTTATGATTGAAATATATGGATGGGTGATGTATAGCAAAACAGATACACAACAACCAGTATACGAACAAAACACTTTTTGTGTTTTTCAAATGATAGCACGTACCGGTATTGATCATTTTGAAAAATCTAGACATTTGTAATAAACAGAAGTATGGATTATTAGTTTGGTTTGAGCACGGAAACTTGAATAAGTAACTATTCATAACTATTCATTTGAAAGCGGGACCAGTTCACATACAGTTTGTTTCAGAATTTGATTCTGAAAGAAATTATATCGAGTGAATAATCATCCACAATTAATGACTAGAACAATAATTTAGTACATTGGAGTTTGGCAAGATCTAGTTTTAAATTATTCATGCATGATATAATGAAACTTGAATTCTAATATGTGATTCCTTGGGTCTACATAAAATTCTGATACATGTGAATACTCAACTTGGACGCATCATTGATTATCTTTCACAACGTCGAAGTTAATACGAAGGTGAAAAATGAATATTTTCAATAATTTTGAAATAATTTTTCACGTTTTCTAAATAATTCATATTCCTAATTCCATATTCCGACTTCTGTCGTTTTTAAATGATTTAGATGATTGTCGTAGGACAATCTAAGTTCGAAATATATTCTTCCCAACTGAACTATTTGCATAAGTTGTGAAAAATTTATTTTTGTTTGCAACAATTTTTTTCACTGAATTTCTATATTTTCATTAGGTTATGTCTAGGATTATATAATTATGGAAATCATTCGTGTACGTGAATTTTCATGAGTGTCTCTATCTATTCATTTTTCAGTCTCCCATTCACAAATGTTGCTGAAGTAACCACTTTCGCTGCTGCTATTTCGATGGCTTAATGTGACAACATGTGTTTCGAAAAAAGTGTTGATTCCTGACTTAGCAACCCTCCAATCGAATCACGAAGCCACACTAGATCGATAATGAGCGATATTAATCGATATGGAAATATGAGAGAAATGGTAGAAATAAATCAATCACAAAGAAATATTAGAACTTTAAATTGACATCCAACTGAACTTTTCTTTCAATTTGTTTTTCTTTTCATTCAACTAAACAATTTTGTTCAAGGCGGTTTGGTTTTTTCCGGTTTTCCTCATACAATAATTCTTTCTATGCGGGCTTCTCATTTCTTTTTCTATGGCAGTTCACGATATATTTCCTCGGTATTCCATGTATGCATTTTCATTATATTATCATGATAAATTAAAATAGAACTGAGAATAAAAATCACTTTCCAATTTGAATTTTGAATTTGTATGTAGAATAGAAGTCTCCGCCACGCTCATCTGACTACTATCACTAATCATATTGAATAACAAATCATTCATAACAAAAACAAACGGTAAAAAATAAGACTGATGAACATAATAGTGTATTTGATATAGTTTTTTCTACAGTCAACCATTCATAGAAAAATTGAGTCTGACTTGAAATCCAAATGGCCTATGGTTCCTGTTTCTCTACCACCATCAAAACATGACAGTAGGGCCCCTTGAGTAGGGCCCTAATCTCAATGTGATGTATTGGTAACAGAAAGGGATTGAAAATATTTTCAAAATGTAGAATTGATCAACTTAATTGGAAACACTAATTCATTAGTTTGATATTATGAAATGAATAATTAATTACTGATATTAAGTATATAATTATTCATAGCGATGATCAATTCTTATACCTCTCAAATCTTCACTGACTTTTTTTGTTGTTCTGAATTGAGTTTTTCTCAATGACTTTGAGAATAAAATGGCCCTGGACCTATAACCTCAGTAAAATATTAACGTATCATAGAAACAATTATGTTTTGATAATTGATACTAATGTGGATACTAGAGTTACGAATAGAATAATTGGACATACGTGCGGAATTTTTCCCAGTCAATATTTGCACATCAGTGAACAGGCAAAGTTTTCTCTACAGTCTACCCTCATATTAGATTACCTTCATTTTCAAATTGGTGAGCATATTTTTTGCCGTCGACTGAAAAAAATCCCGTTTACTCATCGACAACATTTAGAGACTTTATGCATTTCATTAGGATTTCATTTTAATAATTTGTTCAATTTTGGGACTGAAATTGAAGATGAAAAAAAGGAAAGGGAATGATTTGGTTAAAATGGTGATGGTTCAATTTTCATATAATGATGTTATGTGATTCTTCATTATTTTTACCTCTGCAATTACGTTTTATTTTATTAGGGATGCATAAATGGGTGAAAGAATCTTCGTTTCATAACAGAGTAGGTTGTTAGAACCCGTCACCACGTGACCCTGAGTTGTAGTAGGTAGGGACTATTTCCGAAATTGACTGACAGCTCCCCCCTCCCCCCAACCCCCCCTTAAGCCTACGCACAATGGTAGAGGGGATCTCTCTTTACTCGGGACTTGGTCAAACTACCGCAAGACTGACCATACGCTGCTAGCCGGTAGAATAAAAAAACAACAAAAAAAACGACAATCTGTACTAAAAACCAAACACTGACAAACTGTACTACAAATAGGCTTCAGTTTTCGGGTCTGTTCGTTTTCAGTACAGTTTATTTAAGGTCGGTTAGTTTTTAGATCGAGCCTATTTTTAGTACAGTGGATGTTTAGTACAGTTTTCTGAAGCACGACCAAGTGTGCTTGAAAAACTGTACTAAAATTCCACTGTACTAAAAATAGGCTCCATATCTAAAAACTAACCGACCTTGAATAAAAACCGACAAACTGTACTAAAAACCAACTGACCTAAAAACTGACCTAGTGAGCTTGAAAAAACTGTACTAAAAATCCACTGTACTAAAATTAGGCTGTACAGAAAATCGACTGACCTGAACATAATTTATGAAGGGGTGGAGCCAAATCCTCCAGCTCAACTTTGTGTCGAGAAGTATAGAAGTTTAGGTCAGTTGGTTTCTGGTGCACTGAAACCTTCCAAACCAACTGTACTAAAAATCAACTGTACTAAAAATAGGCTGTACTGAAAAACAACTGTACTAAAAATCAACTGTACTAAAAATCAACTGACCTAAACTGATTCCTCGAGACTGGGAGGTAACAATTCATGAAGGGGAGGAGCCACATCTCTCACTTTACCTTCTTTTAGTAGAGCCTATTTTTAGTACAGCCTATTTTTAGGTCAGTTGATTTTCAGTACAGTTTATTTTTAGTACAGTTTGTATCATCTCGAGTCACACATGTCACCTGATTTATCAATACTAGAAAAATGCGGGATGCGCGTTGTGAGATGAGCTTAGAAGTATGGCAATCTAGAATGAAAAATAACTTGTCAGCTCAATTTACATCTACAAACCTTGAATTACTTCAGAAGGGTTCAAAAACCTCACCTGCAACTTTTTGATGTTTATAGTGACCTGCAACCTGTCGCATAAACACTTTGCAAAAGCAATTGATCCAAATATTCAATAAAATGTATACACGTTTATTGCGTTTTCTTCATTCTTTCTCATTCGATTGTTGGAAAAATCTCTGAAAATGTGTATGATAGTATTTTTCATATTCTCTGAGAATTTGAGAGCTTTTGAAAAATTCTTGTTTTTCAAGTATTTTTCCTCCGGGTTATTCTTATGAGGATTTTCCAAACTTTCCGATTATTTTCCGGAAAAACCTTCCGACCGATTCCTCTGAATAACAATCCCAACCTATTCTGGTATGACACCAACGTTCAGAAAAAGTTTCAAGTTGATTGATTCATTTCTCTGACCTGTATGCCGCGTACATAATTACAAAAAAAAAAAAAAAAAAAAACATACATAAAGACGAAGCCCATTTTTTTCAGGGTGTGAAATGGAAAGCTTCGCTACGCTCATCTGAACAATTCTGATGCTGATGGTTATTGACCCCACCACCAGCTAGGTTGAACGGGGGTACGAATGAGCGGGTGATAATGTGACTGTGGAGTGATGATAGGTGAAAGGACATGCCTCGTGCGGGATTCGAACCCCAAGCCCGACCAGACTTCAGCTCCCAACACAGTCGACAGTCGACTGAGCCACGGGGTGAGTATTGTGTTGCTTGAATACTAGGAAAACGCGGGATGCGCGTTGTGAGATGAGCTTAGAAGTATGGCAATCTAGAATGAAAAATAACTTGTCAGCTCAATTTACATCTACAAACCTTGACTTACTTCAAACGTTCAAAAACCTCACCTGCAACTTGTTGATATTTATAGTAACCAGTAACCTGCAACCTGTCGCATAAACACTTTGCGAAATCAATTGATCCAAATATTCAATAAAATGTACACGTTTATTGCGTTTTCTTCATTATTTCTCATTCGATTGTTGTAAAAATATCTAAAAAGGTGTATAATAGTATTTTTTATATTTTGTGAGAATTTGAGAGCTTTTGAAAAATTCTTGTTTTTCAAGTATTTTTCCTCCGGGTTATTCTTATGAGGATTTTCCAAACTTTCCGATTATTTTCCGGAAAAACCTTCCGACCGATTCCTCTGAATAACAATCCCAACCTATTCTGGTATGACACCAACGTTCAGAAAAAGTTTCAAGTTGATTGATTCATTTCTCTGACCTGTATGCCGCGTACATAATTACAAAAAAAAAAAAAAAAAAAAAAAAAAAAACATAAAAACGAAGCCCATTTTTTTTCAGGGTGTGAAATGGAAAGCTTCGCTACGCTCATCTAAATAATCAATATATTAAATATAATATAGAATTTAATTGATGAGCGTAGCGAAGTCTCCATCCCACTCTTATAGGGCTTTGTCTGTGTGTGTTTTTTTTTTTTTTTTTGTAAGCACTCCACAGGTCGCAAGGGTTGACTGATCAACATGAAACTTTTTTTGTACACTCAAACTCATCCAACTTAGAACTGTATAGTTTTTGGGATGAATCGGTCGTACCGATTCTGA
The DNA here is from genome assembly GCA_964007535.1 of Brachyptera risi. Taxonomy (NCBI): domain Eukaryota; kingdom Metazoa; phylum Arthropoda; class Insecta; order Plecoptera; family Taeniopterygidae; genus Brachyptera; species Brachyptera risi. The sequence continues at coordinate 1,806,781 of OZ023332.1, forward strand.
GAATCATCATCTCAAAGTTTCTAAAAACCCCATGAGATTTGGCTGAGCGGAAAATGTTGAAGAGTGAAATCTCTCCAAATGGGATGAAATTTCCTCTAAATGTGTATACATGGATTTTACACATTATTACGATTTTTTAAGCAATTCTGATCAGTCGTTTTGAAGAAAAAAAATAAAATGACTGATAATATTCATAAAATATATCATACAAATTGTGACAGAATTGAGTTGTCGAGATTCACTGCTTTCTAGATTCAAGAGTTGACCAACAATGAAGTATTTTTTATATGCGTCAAGGTGTGTAGAATACCAGAGTCAATGAAGTGGCAAGAGTAGAACTACTTCAAAGACTTTTATAGCTTATTCAGATATCAAGGTGTGTAGAATACCAGAGTCGATAAAGTAGCAAGGGTAGAACTACTTCAAGGACTTTTATACCTATTCAGATATCTCGCTCATCTTACAACGCATATTTCGCGTTTGACTAGTGAATATTATCGATCATTTTATTTTTTTTCTTCAAAACGACTGATCAGAATTGCTAAAAAAAATCGTAATAATGTGTAAAATTCATGTATACACATTCAGAGTGAGTTTCATCCCATTTGGAGAGATTTTATTTTTCAACATTTTCTGCCCAGCCATATCTTATGGGGTTTTTAGAAACTTTGAGATGATGATTCTTAAAATCGGTCGAACCGATTCATCCCAAAAACTATACAGTTCTAAGTTGGATGAGTTTGCGTGTACAAAAAAAGTTTCATGTTGATCAGTCAACCCTTGCGACCTGTGGAGTGCTTACAAAAAAAAAAAAAAAAAAACACACAGACAAAGCCCTATAAGAGTGGGATGGAGACTTCGCTACGCTCATCAATCAAAGTGTGTAAAATACCAGATTCAATGAAGTGGCAAGAGTATAACTAGTCAAACGCGAAATATGCGTTGTAAGATGAGCGAGATATCTCAATAAGGTATAAAAGTCCTTAAAGTAGTTCTACCCTTGCTACTTTATCCACTCTGGTATTCTACACACCTTGATATCTGAATAAGCTATTAAAGTCGTTAAAGTAGTTTTACTCTTGCCACTTCATTGACTCTGGTGTTCTACACACCTTGACGCATATAAAAAATACTTCATTGTTGGTCAACTCTTGAATCTAGAAAACAGTGAATCTCGACAACTTAATTCTGTCACAATTTTTATGATATATTTTATGAATATTATCAGACATTTTATTTTTTTTCTTCAAAACGACTGATCAGAATTGCTTAAAAGATCGTAATAATGTGTAAAATCCATGTATACACATTTAGAGAGAATTTCATTCCATTTGGAGAGATTTTATTTTTCAACATTTTCTGCCCAGCCAAATCTTATGGGGTTTTTAGAAACTTTGAGATGATGATTCTCAAAATCGGTCCGACCGATTCATCCCAAAAACTATATAGTTCTAAGTTGGATGAGTTTGCGTGTACAAAAAAAGTTTCATGTTGATCAGTCAACCCTTGCGACCTGTGGAGTGCTTACAAACTAAAAAAAAAAAAAAAAAAAAAAAAAAAAAAAAAAAAAAAAAAACACACAGACAAAGCCCTATAAGAGTGGGATGGAGACTTCGCTACGCTCATCAACTACTTCAACAACTTTTATAGCTTATTCAGATATCAAGGTGTGTAGAATACCAGAGTCGATAAAGTAGCAAGGGTAGAACTACTTCAAGGACTTTTATACCTTATTCAGATATCTCGCTCATCTCACAACGCATATTTCGCGTTTGACTAGTATAATTTAATTGATGAGCGTAGCGAAGTCTCCATCCCACTCTTATAGGGCTTTGTCTGTGTGTTTTTTTTGTTTTGTTTTTGTAAGCACTCCACAGGTCGCAAGGGTTGACTGATCAACATGAAACTTTTTTTGTACACTCAAACTCATCCAACTTAGAACTGTAAAGTTTTTGGGATGAATCGGTCAGATCGATTCTGAGAAAAATCATCTCAAAGTTTCTAGAATCCCCATGAGATTTGGCCGGGCGGAAAATGTTGAAAAATAAAATCTCTCCAAATGAGATAAAATTTCCTCTAAATGTGTATACATAGATTTTACACATTTTCACGATTTGCTATGCAATTCCAATCAGCCGTTTTGAAGAAAAAAAAAATAACTGATAATATTCATTAGATATATCATGAAAATTGTGACAGAATTAAGTTGTCGAGATTCACTGCTTTCTAGATTCATGAGTTGGCCAACAATGAAGTATTTTTCATATACACTAGTCAAACAAGAAATATGCGTCGTAAGATGAGCGATATATAAGGTATAAAAGTCCTTGAAGTAGTTCTACCCTTGCTACTTTATCGACTCTGGTATTCTACACACCTTGATATCTGAATAATTTATAAAAGTCGTTAAAGTAGTTCTACTCTTGCCACTTTATTGACTCTAGTAATCTACACACCTTGACGCATATAAAAAATACTTCATTGTTGGTCAACTCTTGAATCTAGAAAGCAGTGAATCTCAACAACTTAATTCTGTCACAATTTGTATGATATATTTGATGAATATTATCAGTTATTTTTTTTTTCTTCGAAACGACTGATCAGAATTGCTTCCAAAATCGTCCCAATGTGTAAAATCCATGTTCACACATTCAGAGAGAATTTCATCCCATTTGGAGAGATTTTATTTTTCAACATTTTCCGCCCAGCCAAATCTTATGGGGTTTTTAGAAACTTTGAGATGATTTTTCTCAAAATTTGTCTGACTGTTTCATTCCAAAAACTTCATAGTTCTAAGTTTGATGAGTTTGCGTGTACAAAAAAGTTTCATGTTGATCAGTCATCCCTTGCGACCTGTGGGGTGCTTACAAAAAAAAAAAAAAAAAAAAAAAAACACACACAGACAAAGCCCTATAAGAGTGGGATGGAGACCTCGCTACGCTCATCAATCAAGGTGTGTAGAATACCAGAGTCAATAAAGAAAAGGAGATTAGAACTACTTTAATGACTTTTATAGCTTATTCAGATATCAAGGTGTGTAGAATACCAGAGTCGATAAAGTAGCATGGGTAGAACTACTTCAAGGACTTTTATACCTTATTCAGATATCTAGCTCATCTTACAACGCATATTTCGCATTTGACTAGTATAAAATAATAATAGAATAATATAATATAATAGAAATAGAATATAATCACGCGTGGCTGCAAGAAATGTCATCAATAGAGACATTTCAGAATAGAATGTTCGGTGTACCCTCATTTGTGGTGCATCGTGGTGCGGCCCGGGCCGTCACTATACGGGCCCGGTGCGCAGTACGTTGTGCGCACGCTCATGAAGAGACGGGTAACAACATCAAACAATCACATTCCTCGATTGTCCACCAGTTCGTTTCATCCATTTATTTTATTTATTCATCTATTTATTTCCTTATTCCCAAGTTAATGTTATGAATACAGTACACATTTTGTATAACAACACAATTATAATAACACTCATATGAAGTTCTAATAATATACTAGTTGAATAGGAAATACAATACTAAGTGCAAGAAAGACACCTTGTGTTTGCACTCAGAATAATAGCAAACAGTGGATATATTAATTAAAATTGGTAAGGAGAAAAGTATGAAATAATTCCTCATTGACAACGATTGTCAGTACAGTAGCCTATATGTCCACAGCATGCAATAATGACCACCATTCTGAATCTGGTTGTTTCTTGGTTAGATTAGGCGGAGATTATTTCACACTGCATAGCCGTCAGTATAGACACTATTTGACTTTGACGGCAAGATTGTGTCGAGTTGTGTTAATTGATTACGAATTAAAATCAACACAATTTTATTTTACATTTTTCTGATTGCATCCTCCCTCTCAGAACTCAAAGGAACGTTGTCAGTGTTGACAGCGTTCGCTCCTGAAGGAAGTCAAGGGAGTCGGTATGAAGTGATGCTATTGAAGCCAGTCAGTTAGCCTTCCGGCTCATCCCGCCTCTTCCCGCCTCTTCCCGCCTCTTCCCGCTCCATCCTGTAGCGAGATCAAAGAGGCAATCTGGAACACAATCAGGAACGGGCTGGTTAGGGACTAATCATGCATCCATGCAAATCCGTTTCCGCCAACTGGGCGGGGAAGAGGAAGGGAGAGGAGCTGGAATTAGTTCAGGTAATCACTTTAAACCGTATAATAGGGTTCAATGTACATTTCAAAGTTTTACAATGTTTTCTGCACAGCAATCTTCTCACGCGTAAACGATTCATTTTCAGAATTGAATTGTTCTGAATATGTTGAGCTCCTCAGTGGATACCGACTAAAGGGGCGTGTCACTGATATGGGCCATCACGTGATGTGGGAGGGTTTCCGGGACAAAGACCACTTTCAGGACCGTTATTCTGTCTGTCCGGTCACAAAAAGTCTCTGAAATATCTCCTCATTCATGTAATCAGAAAAGTTTCCCATCTATATATATATATTTTATACAGCGTACATTTTCAATTCAGGATACACCAATTGAATTTCCTTCCCATCACATTTTCATATTGAAGAGTTTTCGATTGTTTTCATCCACACAATAAGTTACCTTGTTGTTATATTTTTCGATCATCCCTTTGTGCCGTGCAGCGAGCTGGCTTCCACCAGGCACCAGGCACCAGGCACCAGGCAGGATGGGATGCGGGAGCCCAGAGCACTCCGTTTGACAGTGGAGAGATTGCGGCAAATCTAATCTGGCAAGAAGAACGACAGCGTTAGGCCGGAGGGCGCGGGTTCGGTTCCGATGCAAATCTATCCCTGTGTTGAATGTCGCTGGCATTGACGCGCGTCAAAGGAAGAGTTATGAATCTCATTTTGTTTTAATTACTGTGTGGAGTACGCTGTTGTTTTCAGTTTTCAGTTCTTATTATGAGGTCAATGCCTGCAGCTATTCGCGTTTGACAATTGACTCTGTATACAGGGTTTCATCAACTGGTTGGCAAGGGGGGGAGGGGGGCAGGGAGGGGGGAGGTGGGGAGGTGGGGGAGGACATAGTGATCAGGGGGGAATAGATGGAAAGTTGCAGATATTCTGATGTATCGCTGATCTCTAATACGTCGATATTGCTGGAAACTACTTGTATCGACCCATATTATTGGATGAGCGAAGCGAAGACTCAATTTCACTATACCGAAAAAAAGTGCCTGTTTTTTTTTGTTTTTTTTTTGTTCGCGCTCCACAGGTCAGACGAAAATTCAAAATCATAATGAAACTTGGCACACACATGATATCTGACTTGATGCTGTATAGTTTTGAGGTGCGATCGGTTGAACCACTTCTGAGAAAACTCATTCCAAAGTTTTCAAAAATCCCATTAGAATAACCCAGAGGAGAACATTCGTGGAAAATATCTCATCTGAGAGGATTCAAATTCTCAGGGAATTTCAATCTAATATTGATACACATTATTCCGAACTTTCACTCAAATCGGATCAGCCGTTTCGATGTAAAAAAAATATATAATGTTATTTGTGTTAATTATTCAAAGCTATTAAAATACCTATTAAATCAAAGCAACAAATGTCACCACTTGATTGTAAACGATTAGAACAAAGCCTTCTTCATTATCATATAAATTATTAATGGAAAATAAGATGGCAGTGATGTAATGGTTTGGATCTCAAGGTGTATATATATATATATATATATATATATATATATATATATATATATATATATATATATATATATATATATATATATATATATATATATAATAACCAATCCAAAGATGAGTTGATATGTTCCAGCTCATCCATCAACGCGGAAACACATAACGCGTTTGCCTAGTAATTATCAAAAGAACTTTATTGCTGGCGAAATTCGGCAGGCCGTTCTTCTATCCAACCAGTTGAAACATAATTCACATACATTTCAGAACAAAATTAACACACAGAAAATACAACAAAATACAGAATGATGCATAGATACATACAGTTATACACACAGAGATATCTAAACAGTATGTAAACTCACACAAAATCAATGTTAAAACAAAAATATAAGTATTACATAATATTTTCTCCAAATTTACAAACATTTTTTTTGTATTCGACATTCATGGGAAAAAGAAGTAAAAAGAAGCAATAGTGAAAGAGAAGCATCGATTGGAACTCACAATAAATTTAATAAAGAGTGAATAAATTGATGTTATAGGCCTGCTGAACCATGAGTGTCACAAGAAGTATTTACTATCGCTTCGAATTTGAAGAAGACATTTTTGTTTTGGAATTATTACCATTTTGAGTTTGTATTCGATTTGGTAGCGCATATTCCACGCTCGAGGTGCCATAATTGAAAAAGTCGATTCAGAAAGAGATGTTGCGTGTAGTGGAATAGTAAGATTATTGTGACGCGTGCTACAAGTATGGAAAGTCCTGGTCTTGAAAATAGATAGGTAGGCTGACCGATTGTTAGAATTATTTTCACAAAACATAGAAAATGTAAATACCTTCGGTTTTCCATGTTGAGAATATTATTTTGTCTAAAAATATCAGAAACGTGATCATATTTTCGAATATTATAAGCCCACATAATATCGGTGGAGAGTGATTATTCCCGGCACAGTAGCTGAGTGATTAGCTCACTTGCTTCGTGTGACCCGGGAGGTGAAGGGAGATATCGGACCCGGTTCGATCCCCGCCACCGTCCATCTTTACAGGGGGTTTTCGTGGTTTCCCTCTGTAGTCTAGGCTAATGCCGGGATGGTTCCTATAATATAGGCCACGACCGCTTCCTTCCCACTATCCTTCTCACTACCCATAAGAAAAAACCTTCATCTCATCATCCCATCATCTCATCATTCATTCATCCGACGCCAATAGATCTCAGTAATCATTACAGTGCGTCGTTAAAACCCAATATAATAAGAGTGATTATTCCGCCGAAGCAATCGGTCAAACTATTTCTGAGAAGATGAATTTTGAAATTTTGAAAACCTTCATAAGAACAACTCAGAGGGCAGAATATGAAGGGAATATTCTCCAAGATTATATCCAAATTTCTGAAGAATTGAAAGTTGAAACACAAGAATGTTATTATTTCAAAGTTTCAAATAATCGTATTTTTTGTATGTAGTTTTTGTACACCGATTGAAACTATCGAAGACCGAGACGCGTGGCCGAGTGGTAACACACTGAAACGTCATTCGGGAGACCGGGGTTCGATTCCCACCATGGTCAACCATCCTGACAGGGTTTTTCGTGATTTCCCTCTGTCGTTCAGGTTGATACTGGGATGGTTCCTTAACAACAGGCCACGACTGACTCCTTCCCACCATCCAAAACACCTAATAAAATAACCTTTCATCTCATCATCCCATCATCTCATTCATCATGCACCGACGCCAATAGATCGTAGTCATCAGTAGGCCTATAGTGTGCCGTTAAAACCCAATATGAAAAGAAGCTATCAAAGCTACCAACAGGTGAAACCAATTGGGTGAAGGAACAGCTGGAATCATCAGTGGGTGACTCAGGCAGGCAGTGACTTGATAGAGTCAACATCAAGGTGTGTGTATAGCTTGCCATTACATTTCCTATGGAATCTCGCTAGTCTCACAACGCGTGCAGCGCTCTCTCAGTTACCGTGGATGTTTCTTATAACATCACAACTGAATTCGACTACCGTGATGAGTGGTCGAGTGACTAGCACACTCAACCGTCTTCCAGGAGACCGAGGTTATATTTCCGCCATGGTCGACCATCCTTCCAAGGGCTTCCTGTGGTTTCCCTCTGTCCTTCAGGTCAACACTGGGATGATTCCTTGACATCAGGTCACGAGAGACTCCTTCTCATCACTATCCAAAAACACCTGATGAAATAACCTTTCATCTCATCATCGCTTATATCATTCACCGACGCCAATAGATCGCAGTCATCATTGCAGTGTGCCGTTACATCCAATTAAATAAATGAGAGAACTGACATGACTAACATGTGCTTCTATAGCGTTGTCCTGCTATGAACACATATCACTATCGTCCCTGACAACTGTTTGAAATCACCCAAACTCAACGTCCTCTGCCAATACCAATATTTGTACTTGAATGTGACAAAAGATTTGCCGCTCTCCTCTTATTAGTTCCATCGGACACCGCTATGTGCTTTAGGCCTATTCCCAACCAATCCCCACATCCATACGCCTGGCCAGGAGAGATGCAGCTTCCGAGCGACCGTCCCCCCGGTCCAAGCCTCCAACGCTCGGGTGGTTCGAGCCTTCACGAGCAGGTGTCGTTGACCTTGGGAGAAATCCACCCCTAAATGACGCCAATAAAGTAATTGAGGACAAGGATAGCGGTATTGTTGTCTCCGCCACCTAGATTCGAACAATGAGCGTAAACAGTAGTTGGCAGCATTGTTATCGCTGGGACCAAGGCCTGTAGACGACGGTTTGCGCTTTGTCAGCGTTTATTGCTGAGGGAAACCAGGACAGAGGTGGGAAGCTCGGTTCATCAGCTCAGAAGAGTGACGGTCGGGTGCCTTTTTATCTGCCGACTGTTTGTGCGTTCAATGGGACCAGTACATCGAGAAAAAAATATATATATTGGAATAATTCAACTTGACATGTTTAAAAAAACAAATCTATATGGGCCTATATATATATATATATATATATATATATATATATATATATATATATATATATATATATATATATATATATATATATATGTATATATATATATTCATATACATATATATATATATATATATATATATATATATATATATATATATATATATATATATATATACATATATATTTTTATATATATATATATATATATATATATATATATATATATATATATATATATACATATATATTTTTATATATATATATATATATATATATATATATATATATATATAAATTCATATTATATACATATATATATATATATATATATATATATATATATATATATATATATATATATATATATATATATATATATATATATATATATATATATATATATATATATATATATATATATATATATATATATATATATATATATATATATATATATATATATATATATATATATATATATATATATATAGATATATAAATATATATATATATATATATATATAAATATATATATATATATATATATATATATATATATATATATAAATATATATATATATATATATATATATATATATATATATAAATATATATAAATATGTATATATATATATAGATATATATAGCCTATATATATATATGAATATATATATATATATATATATATATATATATATATATATATATATATATATATATAGATATATATATAGATATAGATATATATATGTATATATATATATATATATATATATATATATATATATATATATATATATATATATATATATATATATATAGGTATATATATATATATATTCACACTTTCAATTCCATCACGTTGTTTAGGTCTCGAAAATAATATTTCATTACCTTCCACATGCACAATTGATCACTTCAATATATCCATTTGAATAGCCCAGTTCAAATATCACCGGTGAATCAATCTTAACTTTATAACTCGTTATTCATGGATATTTTTTTTGCTGCTAAGTACATAGGCCTACATCTCAGAACATATTGGAGCTATTACGATGAAATTCCCACCATACCTTCATTGATCTTGAATCTGTATTGTGTTCCAGGATCTCTCATATGGCTCTGATAATGAGTATGTTATGTTCATGGCAATACTAAAAAATGCTGTAAGAATAAACGACAAAATTCACTTACAGTGAAAGAATCATTATTAACTGTATATCAACACGATCAAAATAATCCCAACATATCACATGAACAACACTTTGAGGCATAACATACAGGAAATGCATTCAAAAATACTTCCAGGATTTACCACAACATGTTCCTGAAGTTTGACTAATTCACACGTTGAATCGTCATGTACTGCATGGTCCACCTGAAATATTTCCGACAATTTCATTCAATTCAGATCGAGATATTACCTATCAGTAATACATCACTGCTCTTCATTTCTTGTTTTAAACATTGATCACAACAAATCACAAGTTCACAAAAAGCATGACTCCAAATGAGGAGACTGGCTATGAAACATCCACATAATTCAATCAGCAGCCAGGTGATGTGACGCTGGAAATAATGAGAGCAATGATGATGTTTGTTGTTGTGGAACGCCATGGAAGCGATGATGTTAACTTGGGCCGTGGCTTGCTTCTGCGAGCTCTCTATCCCGTGCTCAGGGTGGTGAGATCGCCCTCGTGGTGCTCCGTCCCAACGATCCTACCTTCCACCCTCAACCCCAATGATTCTGTAACAAGTCTCGATGTTGATGATATAATACGACATTCTTACCTGAGTACAATGATCATTATTGCTGCATTGAAGTCATTGTACACAAAAAAATTGGTTTAGTTGCCTTCTCTAAAACTGTCTGGACGAATTGAATTCAGTTGTGAGAAGAAAATTTTAGAAGTAATGACTAAGTAAAATATTTGTCAAGCTAGTAGTGACCACGTTCATCTAGTAGACAGTATATGGATCTAGTCCTCGTCACTAAATTATTAGAAGTTTGAACTAAATATCTCCAGTATAACCGTATCTACCATAATGTCTAGTACTCTCGTCTATACATTGTCTACGGTGGCTGAATGCTGGCTCTGGAAGGTTCTAAATGTTGTAACTGCTGATTGCTAGCGTAGCAGGACGCTACATTTCCACCTTGGGTAAAGGAAGAATGTTGCGAGTTTATTTATTATTAAGTTTATAATTATTGTTATATATTTATATTATTATCAATATTCATATTTCAGTTCTAAACTTCAGTTTATTTGTTAAGTTTAGTTAAGTTTTTTGTGTGCACACCAACAGCTAGGGGTTATATTTGAGTCTATCAAGATTTATTTATTCATTTCATTTATATCGGGTTCAACGACGCACTGTACTGGTGACAGATCTATTGGCGTCGGTGAATGAGATATGAGAGGAAAAGTCATTCTATCACGTATATATGAGCACGCTATGATCAATAGTTTGTATTCTGTACAAGAATTTGTTGATGCTGGATTTTAATGAATAAGTATTACTTATTATTGTCACTTATCGCTACGTAAGGCATTCCCAGTGATTATTATTCTCGTTTACCTTGTTCTGTTATCTAACTGGTTATCTCTGGTGTCGAGCTGTCTACTTCCATTGTATCAAAGAGATTGTTTATGAGTAATCAGAATGATTTCAGTTCCATATCAATTGATCCCAGTTCTTCGAATGTATCATTACCTGTTGTATACATCTCTCTGATATAGGCCACTATAATCACTTATCTCTAGAAAAACGCTATATATGCGTTGTTAGACGAGCGGAAAGTAATAGTATGTTGACTTATTGGCCAAACTTTTGCCTACATTCGCCAATTGGGTGACATTCAAGTTAGAAATGGGTAAAAACTGCTTTGAGTGGTACCAATTTAGCACATTTTATGGTTTATCTTCGAAATGGCTCACCCGATCAAGCTGAAAAATTCCAGAAATGTATATCAGAATGTAAATCAAATTCACGCAGAGTTTCATTTTTTTTCATAATTTTTTTTTCCCACGTGTTATTTTAATGAGCATTTTGGAAATTTCTTGAATTCATAACAAAAAAGTTACCATCCGATAATGCCACAAAACTATACAGATCTAAGTTAGATGAGGAACCATTATGAAAAAGAGGTTGAAGTTGATAGCTGTAGCTGTTTGACCTGTGGAGAACCGACAAAAAAAACATGAAAAAAAAAACGAACACCAATTTTTTTCAGTATGTCAAATTGAATCCTCGCTTAAGCTCGTCTAACTAGGAAAACGCTATATACGCGTTGTTAGACGAGCGGAAAGTGATAGTATGTCGACTTATTTGCCAAACTTTTGCCTAAATTCGCCAATTGGGTGACATTCAAGTTAGAAATGGGTAAAAACTGCTTCGAGTGGTACCAATTTAGCACATTTTATGGTTTATCTTCGAAATGGCTGACCCGATCAAGCTGAAAGTTTCCATAAATGTGTATCAGAATGTACCCCAACTTCTCGCAGAATTTTAGTTCTTCGGAAAATGAAAATATTCCCTTTTTTCCGCCGTGTTATTCTAATGGGTATTTTTGAAATATCTAACATTCTTAAAAAAAAGTTATCGTCCGATATTTTGCCACATAACTATACAGATCTGAGTTAGATGAGGAACCATAATGAAAAAAAGGTTGGAATTGATAGCTGTAGCCGTTCGACCTGTGAAGAACCGACAAAAAAACATGAAAAAAAAAAAGAGAAAAACGAACACCAATTTTTTTCAGTATGTCAAATTGAATCCTCGCTAAAGCTCGTCTAAAAATGATGGTTTGGTTTAATGCCATATACTCAATTGACTGATGTTAATAGACAATTGACTGATGTCAATGGGTCAAAGTATGGAATACATGCGATTCGTGTGCCAGTTGAAGGAAACGGCATGCTACTATACCGAGGTTGTGAGATGAGATCTCTGTACCGGTCCAGCACGGGAGGCTGACTAGCTGCTATCAGGCGCTCCATCACCCGCACAATCTCGAGGCCTGAGGTTGTGAGATGAGATCTCTGTACCGGTCCAGCACGGGAGGCTGACTAGCTGCCATCAGGCGCTCCATTACCCGCACAATCTCGAGGCCTGAGGTTGTGAGATGAGATCTCTGTACGGGTCCAGCACGGGAGGCTGACTAGCTGCTATCAGGCGCTCCATTACCCGCACAATCTCGAGGCCTGAGGTTGTGAGATGAGATCTCTGTACCGGTCCAGCACGGGAGGCTGACTAGCTGCCATCAGGCGCTCTATTACCCGCACAATCTCGAGGCCTGAGGTTGTGAGATGAGATCTCTGTACCGGTCCAGCACGGAAGGCTGACTAGCTGCTATCAGGCGCTCCATCACCCGCACAATCTCGAGGCCTGAGGTTGTGAGATGAGATCTCTGTACGGGTCCAGCACGGGAGGCTGACTGGCTGCTATCAGGCGCTCCATTACCCGCACAATCTCGAGGCCTGAGGTTGCGAGATGAGATCTCTGTACCGGTCCAGCACGGGAGGCTGACTAGCTGCTATCAGGCGCTCCATTACCCGCACAATCTCGAGGACTGAGGTTGTGAGATGAGATCTCTGTACCGGTCCAGCACGGGAGGCTGACTAGCTGCTATCAGGCGCTCCATCACCCGCACAATCTCGAGGCCTGAGGTTGTGAGATGAGATCTCTGTACCGGTCCAGCACGGGAGGCTGACTAGCTGCCATCAGGCGCTCCATTACCCGCACAATCTCGAGGCCTGAGGTTGTGAGATGAGATCTCTGTACGGGTCCAGCACGGGAGGCTGACTAGCTGCTATCAGGCGCTCCATTACCCGCACAATCTCGAGGCCTGAGGTTGTGAGATGAGATCTCTGTACCGGTCCAGCACGGGAGGCTGACTAGCTGCCATCAGGCGCTCTATTACCCGCACAATCTCGAGGCCTGAGGTTGTGAGATGAGATCTCTGTACCGGTCCAGCACGGAAGGCTGACTAGCTGCTATCACGCGCTCCATTACCCGCACAATCTCGAGGACTGAGGTTGTGAGATGAGATCTCTGTACCGGTCCAGCACGGGAGGCTGACTAGCTGCTATCAGGCGCTCCATCACTCGCACAATCTCGAGGCCTGAGGTTGTGAGATGAGATCTCTGTACCGGTCCAGCACGGGAGGCTGACTAGCTGCCATCAGAAGCTCTATTACCCGCACAATCTCGAGGACTGAGGTTGTGAGATGAGATCTCTGTACCGGTCCAGCACGGAAGGCTGACTAGCTGCTATCAGGCGCTCCATCACCCGCACAATCTCGAGGCCTGAGGTTGTGAGATGAGATCTCTGTACCGGTCCAGCACGGGAGGCTGACTAGCTGCCATCAGGCGCTCTATTACCCGCACAATCTCGAGGCCTGAGGTTGTGAGATGAGATCTCTGTACCGGTCCAGCACGGAAGGCTGACTAGCTGCTATCAGGCGCTCCATCACCCGCACAATCTCGAGGCCTGAGGTTGTGAGATGAGATCTCTGTACCGGTCCAGCACGGGAGGCTGACTAGCTGCTATCAGGCGCTCTATTACCCGCACAATCTCGAGGCCTGAGGTTATGAGATGAGATCTCTGTACCGGTCCAGCACGGGAGGCTGACTAGCTGCCATCAGGCGCTCCATCACCCGCACAATCTCGAGGACTGAGGTTGTGAGATGAGATCTCTGTACCGGTCCAGCACGGGAGGCTGACTAGCTGCTATCAGGCGCTCCATTACCCGCACAATCTCGAGGCCTGAGGTTGTGAGATGAGATCTCTGTACCGGTCCAGCACGGAAGGCTGACTAGCTGCTATCAGGCGCTCCATTACCCGCACAATCTCGAGGCCTGAGGTTGTGAGATGAGATCTCTGTACCGGTCCAGCACGGGAGGCTGACTAGCTGCCATCAGGCGCTCCATTACCCGCACAATCTCGAGGCCTGAGGTTGTGAGATGAGATCTCTGTACCGGTCCAGCACGGGAGGCTGACTAGCTGCTATCAGGCGCTCCATTACCCGCACAATCTCGAGGCCTGAGGTTGTGAGATGAGATCTCTGTACCGGTCCAGCACGAGAGGCTGACTAGCTGCTATGACGCGCTCCATTACCCGCACAATCTCGAGGCCTGAGGTTGTGAGATGAGATCTCTGTACCGGTCCAGCACGGGAGGCTGACTAGCTGCCATCAGGCGCTCCATTACCCGCACAATCTCGAGGCCTGAGGTTGTGAGATGAGATCTCTGTACCGGTCCAGCACGAGAGGCTGACTAGCTGCTATGACGCGCTCCATTACCCGCACAATCTCGAGGCCTGAGGTTGCGAGATGAGATCTCGGTACCGGTCCAGCACGGGAGGCTGACTAGCTGCCATCACGCGCTCCATTACCCGCACAATCTCGAGGCCTGAGGTTGTGAGATGAGATCTCTGTACCGGTCCAGCACGGGAGGCTGACTAGCTGCTATCAGGCGCTCCATCACCCGCACAATCTCGAGGCCTGAGGTTGCGAGATGAGATCTCTGTACCGGTCCAGCACGGGAGGCTGACTAGCTGCCATCAGGCGCTCTATTACCCGCACAATCTCGAGGACTGAGGTTGTGAGATGAGATCTCTGTACCGGTCCAGCACGGGAGGCTGACTAGCTGCCATCAGGCGCTCTATTACCCGCACAATCTCGAGGCCTGAGGTTGTGAGATGAGATCTCTGTACCGGTCCAGCACGGGAGGCTGACTAGCTGCTATCAGGCGCTCCATTACCCGCACAATCTCGAGGCCTGAGGTTGTGAGATGAGATCTCTGTACCGGTCCAGCACGAGAGGCTGACTAGCTGCTATGACGCGCTCCATTACCCGCACAATCTCGAGGCCTGAGGTTGCGAGATGAGATCTCTGTACCGGTCCAGCACGGGAGGCTGACTAGCTGCTATCAGGCGCTCCATCACCCGCACAATCTCGAGGCCTGAGGTTGTGAGATGAGATCTCTGTACCGGTCCAGCACGGGAGGCTGACTAGCTGCCATCACGCGCTCCATTACCCGCACAATCTCGAGGCCTGAGGTTGCGAGATGAGATCTCTGTACCGGTCCAGCACGGGAGGCTGACTAGCTGCCATCAGGCGCTCCATTACCCGCACAATCTCGAGGCCTGAGGTTGTGAGATGAGATCTCTGTACCGGTCCAGCACGGGAGGCTGACTAGCTGCTATGACGCGCTCCATTACCCGCACAATCTCGAGGCCTGAGGTTGTGAGATGAGATCTCGGTACCGGTCCAGCACGGGAGGCTGACTAGCTGCTATGACGCGCTCCATTACCCGCACAATCTCGAGGCCTGAGGTTGTGAGATGAGATCTCTGTACCGGTCCAGCACGGGAGGCTGACTAGCTGCTATCAGGCGCTCCATTACCCGCACAATCTCGAGGCCTGAGGTTGTGAGATGAGATCTCGGTACCGGTCCAGCACGGGAGGCTGACTAGCTGCCATCAGGCGCTCCATTACCCGCACAATCTCGAGGCCTGAGGTTGTGAGATGAGATCTCGGTACCGGTCCAGCACGGGAGGCTGACTAGCTGCCATCAGGCGCTCCATCACCCGCACAATCTCGAGGCCTGAGGTTGCGAGATGAGATCTCTGTACCGGTCCAGCACGGGAGGCTGACTAGCTGCCATCAGGCGCTCCATTACCCGCACAATCTCGAGGCCTGAGGTTGTGAGATGAGATCTCTGTACCGGTCCAGCACGGGAGGCTGACTAGCTGCCATCAGGCGCTCCATCACCCGCACAATCTCGAGGCCTGAGGTTGTGAGATGAGATCTCTGTACCGGTCCAGCACGGGAGGCTGACTAGCTGCTATCAGGCGCTCAATTACCCGCACAATCTCGAGGCCTGAGGTTGTGAGATGAGATCTCTGTACCGGTCCAGCACGGGAGGCTGACTAGCTGCTATCAGGCGCTCCATCACCCGCACAATCTCGAGGCCTGAGGTTGTGAGATGAGATCTCTGTACCGGTCCAGCACGGGAGGCTGACTAGCTGCCATCAGGCGCTCCATCACCCGCACAATCTCGAGGCCTGAGGTTGTGAGATGAGATCTCTGTACGGGTCCAGCACGGAAGGCTGACTAGCTGCTATCAGGCGCTCCATCACCCGCACAATCTCGAGGCCTGAGGTTGTGAGATGAGATCTCTGTACCGGTCCAGCACGGAAGGCTGACTAGCTGCTATCAGGCGCTCCATCACCCGCACAATCTCGAGGCCTGAGGTTGTGAGATGAGATCTCTGTACCGGTCCAGCACGGGAGGCTGACTAGCTGCCACCAGGCGCTCCATCACCCGCACAATCTCGAGGCCTGAGGTTGCGAGATGAGATCTCTGTACCGGTCCAGCACGGGAGGCTGACTAGCTGCTATCAGGCGCTCCATTACCCGCACAATCTCGAGGCCTGAGGTTGTGAGATGAGATCTCTGTACCGGTCCAGCACGGGAGGCTGACTGGCTGCTATCAGGCGCTCCATTACCCGCACAATCTCGAGGACTGAGGTTGCGAGATGAGATCTCTGTACCGGTCCAGCACGGGAGGCTGACTAGCTGCTATCAGGCGCTCCATTACCGGCACAATCTCGAGGCCTGAGGTTGTGAGATGAGATCTCTGTACCGGTCCAGCACGGGAGGCTGACTAGCTGCCATCAGGCGCTCCATTACCCGCACAATCTCGAGGCCTGAGGTTGTGAGATGAGATCTCTGTACCGGTCCAGCACGGGAGGCTCACTAGCTGCTATCAGGCGCTCCATTACCCGCACAATCTCGAGGCCTGAGGTTGTGAGATGAGATCTCGGTACCGGTCCAGCACGGGAGGCTGACTAGCTGCTATCAGGCGCTCCATTACCCGCACAATCTCGAGGACTGAGGTGGTGAGATGAGATCTCGGTACCGGTCAAGCACGGGAGGCTGACTAGCTGCCATCAGGCGCCCCATTACCCGCACAATCTCGAGGCCTGAGGTTGTGAGATGAGATCTCGGTACCGGTTCAGCACGGGAGGCTGACTAGCTGCCATCAGGCGCTCCATTACCCGCACAATCTCGAGGCCTGAGGTTGTGAGATGAGATCTCGGTACCGGTCCAGCACGGGAGGCTGACTAGCTGCCATCAGGCGCTCCATTACCCGCACAATCTCGAGGCCTGAGGTTGTGAGATGAGATCTCGGTACCGGTCCAGCACGGGAGGCTGACTAGCTGCCATCAGGCGCTCTATTACCCGCACAATCTCGAGGCCTGAGGTTATGAGATGAGATCTCTGTACCGGTCCAGCACGGGAGGCTGACTAGCTGCCATCAGGCGCTCTATTACCCGCACAATCTCGAGGCCTGAGGTTGTGAGATGAGATCTCTGTACGGGTCCAGCACGGGAGGCTGACTAGCTGCTATCAGGCGCTCCATTACCCGCACAATCTCGAGGCCTGAGGTTGTGAGATGAGATCTCTGTACCGGTCCAGCACGGGAGGCTGACTAGCTGCCATCAGACGCTCTATCACCCGCACAATCTCGAGGCCTGAGGTTGTGAGATGAGATCTCGGTACCGGTCCAGCACGGGAGGCTGACTAGCTGCCATCAGGCGCTCCATTACCCGCACAATCTCGAGGCCTGAGGTTGTGAGATGAGATCTCTGTACCGGTCCAGCACGGGAGGCTGACTAGCTGCTATCAGGCTCTCCATCACCCGCACAATCTCGAGGCCTGAGGTTGTGAGATGAGATCTCTGTACCGGTCCAGCACGGGAGGCTGACTAGCTGCCATCAGACGCTCTATCACCCGCACAATCTCGAGGCCTGAGGTTGTGAGATGAGATCTCGGTACCGGTCCAGCACGGGAGGCTGACTAGCTGCCATCAGGCGCTCCATTACCCGCACAATCTCGAGGCCTGAGGTTGTGAGATGAGATCTCTGTACCGGTCCAGCACGGGAGGCTGACTAGCTGCCATCAGGCGCCCCATTACCCGCACAATCTCGAGGCCTGAGGTTGTGAGATGAGATATCTGTACCGGTCCAGCACGAGAGGCTGACTAGCTGCTATCAGGCGCTCCATCACCCGCACAATCTCGAGGACTGAGGTTGTGAGATGAGATCTCGGTACCGGTCCAGCACGGGAGGCTGACTAGCTGCCATCAGGCGCTCCATTACCCGCACAATCTCGAGGCCTGAGGTTGTGAGATGAGATCTCTGTACCGGTCCAGCACGGGAGGCTGACTAGCTGCTATCAGGCGCTCCATCACCCGCACAATCTCGAGGCCTGAGGTTGTGAGATGAGATCTCTGTACCGGTCCAGCACGGGAGGCTGACTAGCTGCCATCAGGCGCTCCATTACCCGCACAATCTCGAGGCCTGAGGTTGTGAGATGAGATCTCTGTACCGGTCCAGCACGGGAGGCTGACTAGCTGCCATCAGGCGCTCCATCACCCGCACAATCTCGAGGCCTGAGGTTGTGAGATGAGATCTCGGTACCGGTCCAGCACGGGAGGCTGACTAGCTGCCATCAGGCGCTCCATCACCCGCACAATCTCGAGGACTGAGGTTGTGAGATGAGATCTCTGTACCGGTCCAGCACGGGAGGCTGACCAGCTGCTATCAGGCGCTCCATTACCCGCACAATCTCGAGGCCTGAGGTTGTGAGATGAGATCTCTGTACCGGTCCAGCACGGGAGGCTGACTAGCTGCCATCAGGCGCTCTATTACCCGCACAATCTCGAGGCCTGAGGTTGTGAGATGAGATCTCTGTACCGGTCCAGCACGGGAGGCTGACTAGCTGCTATCAGGCGCTCCATCACCCGCACAACCTCGAGGCCTGAGGTTATGAGATGAGATCTCTGTACCGGTCCAGCACGGGAGGCTGACTAGCTGCTATCAGGCGCTCGATCACCCGCACAATCTCGAGGCCTGAGGTTGTGAGATGAGATCTCGGTACCGGTCCAGCACGGGAGGCTGACTAGCTGCCATCAGGCGCTCCATTACCCGCACAATCTCGAGGCCTGAGGTTGTGAGATGAGATCTCTGTACCGGTCCAGCACGGGAGGCTGACTAGCTGCCATCAGGCGCCCCATTACCCGCACAATCTCGATGCCTGAGGTTGTGAGATGAGATCTCTGTACCGGTCCAGCACGGGAGGCTGACTAGCTGCCATCAGGTGCTCTATTACCCGCACAATCTCGAGGCCTGAGGTTGTGAGATGAGATCTCGGTACCGGTCCAGCACGGGAGGCTGACTAGCTGCCATCAGGCGCCCCATTACCCGCACAATCTCGAGGCCTGAGGTTGTGAGATGAGATCTCGGTACCGGTCCAGCACGGGAGGCTGACTAGCTGCCATCAGGCGCTCCATTACTCGCACAATCTCGAGGCCTGAGGTTGTGAGATGAGATCTCGGTACCGGTCCAGCACGGGAGGCTGACTGGCTGCTATCAGGCGCTCCATCACCCGCACAATCTCGAGGACTGAGGATGTGAGATGAGATCTCTGTACCGGTCCAGCACGGGAGGCTGACTAGCTGCCATCAGGCGCTCTATTACCCGCACAATCTCGAGGACTGAGGTTGTGAGATGAGATCTCTGTACCGGTCCAGCACGGGAGGCTGACTAGCTGCTATCAGGCGCTCTATTACCCGCACAATCTCGAGGCCTGAGGTTGTGAGATGAGATCTCTGTACCGGTCCAGCACGGGAGGCTGACTAGCTGCTATCAGGCGCTCCATCACCCGCACAATCTCGAGGCCTGAGGTTGTGAGATGAGATCTCTGTACCGGTCCAGCACGGGAGGCTGACTAGCTGCTATCAGGCGCTCTATTACCCGCACAATCTCGAGGACTGAGGTTGTGAGATGAGATCTCTGTACCAGTCCAGCACGGGAGGCTGACTAGCTGCTATCAGGCGCTCCATTACCCGCACAATCTCGAGGCCTGAGGTTGTGAGATGAGATCTCTGTACCGGTCCAGCACGGGAGGCTGACTAGCTGCTATCAGGCGCTCCATCACCCGCACAATCTCGAGGCCTGAGGTTGTGAGATGAGATCTCGGTACCGGTCCAGCACGGGAGGCTGACTAGCTGCCATCAGGCGCTCCATTACCCGCACAATCTCGAGGCCTGAGGTTGTGAGATGAGATCTCGGTACCGGTCCAGCACGGGAGGCTGACTAGCTGCTATCAGGCGCTCCATTACCCGCACAATCTCGAGGCCTGAGGTTGTGAGATGAGATCTCGGTACCGGTCCAGCACGAGAGGCTGACTAGCTGCTATCAGGCGCTCCATTACCCGCACAATCTCGAGGCCTGAGGTTGTGAGATGAGATCTCGGTACCGGTACAGCACGGGAGGCTGACTAGCTGCTATCAGGCGCTCCATTACCCGCACAATCTCGAGGCCTGAGGTTGTGAGATGAGATCTCGGTACCGGTCCAGCACGGGAGGCTGACTAGCTGCTATGACGCGCTCCATTACCCGCACAATCTCGAGGCCTGAGGTTGTGAGATGAGATCTCTGTACCGGTTCAGCACGGGAGGCTGACTAGCTGCCATCAGGCGCTCCATCACCCGCACAATCTCGAGGCCTGAGGTTGTGAGATGAGATCTCTGTACCGGTCCAGCACGGGAGGCTGACTAGCTGCCATCAGGCGCTCTATTACCCGCACAATCTCGAGGCCTGAGGTTGTGAGATGAGATCTCTGTACCGGTCCAGCACGGGAGGCTGACTAGCTGCTATCAGGCGCTCCATCACCCGCACAATCTCGAGGCCTGAGGTTGTGAGATGAGATCTCTGTACCGGTCCAGCACGGGAGGCTGACTAGCTGCCATCAGGCGCTCTATTACCCGCACAATCTCGAGGCCTGAGGTTGTGAGATGAGATCTCTGTACCGGTCCAGCACGGGAGGCTGACTAGCTGCCACCAGGCGCTCCATCACCCGCACAATCTCGAGGCCTGAGGTTGTGAGATGAGATCTCTGTACCGGTCCAGCACGGGAGGCTGACTAGCTGCTATCAGGCGCTCTATTACCCGCACAATCTCGAGGCCTGAGGTTGTGAGATGAGATCTCTGTACCGGTCCAGCACGGGAGGCTGACTAGCTGCCATCAGGCTCTCCATCACCCGCACAATCTCGAGGCCTGAGGTTGTGAGATGAGATCTCGGTACCGGTCCAGCACGGGAGGCTGACTAGCTGCCACCAGGCGCTCCATCACCCGCACAATCTCGAGGCCTGAGGTTGTGAGATGAGATCTCTGTACCGGTCCAGCACGGGAGGCTGACTAGCTGCTATCAGGCGCTCTATTACCCGCACAATCTCGAGGCCTGAGGTTGTGAGATGAGATCTCTGTACCGGTCCAGCACGGGAGGCTGACTAGCTGCCATCAGGCTCTCCATCACCCGCACAATCTCGAGGCCTGAGGTTGTGAGATGAGATCTCTGTACCGGTCCAGCACGGGAGGCTGACTAGCTGCCATCAGGCGCTCTATTACCCGCACAATCTCGAGGCCTGAGGTTGTGAGATGAGATCTCTGTACCGGTCCAGCACGGGAGGCTGACTAGCTGCTATCAGGCGCTCCATCACCCGCACAATCTCGAGGCCTGAGGTTGTGAGATGAGATCTCTGTACCGGTCCAGCACGGGAGGCTGACTAGCTGCCATCAGGCGCTCTATTACCCGCACAATCTCGAGGCCTGAGGTTGTGAGATGAGATCTCTGTACCGGTCCAGCACGGGAGGCTGACTAGCTGCCACCAGGCGCTCCATCACCCGCACAATCTCGAGGCCTGAGGTTGTGAGATGAGATCTCTGTACCGGTCCAGCACGGGAGGCTGACTAGCTGCCATCAGGCGCTCCATCACCCGCACAATCTCGAGGCCTGAGGTTGTGAGATGAGATCTCTGTACCGGTCCAGCACGGGAGGCTGACTAGCTGCCACCAGGCGCTCCATCACCCGCACAATCTCGAGGCCTGAGGTTGTGAGATTAGATCTCTGTACCGGTCCAGCACGGGAGGCTGACTAGCTGCTATCAGGCGCTCCATCACCCGCACAATCTCGAGGCCTGAGGTTGTGAGATGAGATCTCTGTACCGGTCCAGCACGGGAGGCTGACTAGCTGCCATCAGGCGCTCCATTACCCGCACAATCTCGAGGCCTGAGGTTGTGAGATGAGATCTCTGTACCGGTCCAGCACGGGAGGCTGACTAGCTGCCATCAGGCGCTCCATCACCCGCACAATCTCGAGGCCTGAGGTTGTGAGATGAGATCTCTGTACGGGTCCAGCACGGAAGGCTGACTAGCTGCTATCAGGCGCTCCATCACCCGCACAATCTCGAGGCCTGAGGTTGTGAGATGAGATCTCTGTACCGGTCCAGCACGGAAGGCTGACTAGCTGCTATCAGGCGCTCCATCACCCGCACAATCTCGAGGCCTGAGGTTGTGAGATGAGATCTCTGTACCGGTCCAGCACGGGAGGCTGACTAGCTGCCACCAGGCGCTCCATCACCCGCACAATCTCGAGGCCTGAGGTTGCGAGATGAGATCTCTGTACCGGTCCAGCACGGGAGGCTGACTAGCTGCTATCAGGCGCTCCATTACCCGCACAATCTCGAGGCCTGAGGTTGTGAGATGAGATCTCTGTACCGGTCCAGCACGGGAGGCTGACTGGCTGCTATCAGGCGCTCCATTACCCGCACAATCTCGAGGACTGAGGTTGCGAGATGAGATCTCTGTACCGGTCCAGCACGGGAGGCTGACTAGCTGCTATCAGGCGCTCCATTACCGGCACAATCTCGAGGCCTGAGGTTGTGAGATGAGATCTCTGTACCGGTCCAGCACGGGAGGCTGACTAGCTGCCATCAGGCGCTCCATTACCCGCACAATCTCGAGGCCTGAGGTTGTGAGATGAGATCTCTGTACCGGTCCAGCACGGGAGGCTCACTAGCTGCTATCAGGCGCTCCATTACCCGCACAATCTCGAGGCCTGAGGTTGTGAGATGAGATCTCGGTACCGGTCCAGCACGGGAGGCTGACTAGCTGCTATCAGGCGCTCCATTACCCGCACAATCTCGAGGACTGAGGTGGTGAGATGAGATCTCGGTACCGGTCAAGCACGGGAGGCTGACTAGCTGCCATCAGGCGCCCCATTACCCGCACAATCTCGAGGCCTGAGGTTGTGAGATGAGATCTCGGTACCGGTTCAGCACGGGAGGCTGACTAGCTGCCATCAGGCGCTCCATTACCCGCACAATCTCGAGGCCTGAGGTTGTGAGATGAGATCTCGGTACCGGTCCAGCACGGGAGGCTGACTAGCTGCCATCAGGCGCTCCATTACCCGCACAATCTCGAGGCCTGAGGTTGTGAGATGAGATCTCGGTACCGGTCCAGCACGGGAGGCTGACTAGCTGCCATCAGGCGCTCTATTACCCGCACAATCTCGAGGCCTGAGGTTATGAGATGAGATCTCTGTACCGGTCCAGCACGGGAGGCTGACTAGCTGCCATCAGGCGCTCTATTACCCGCACAATCTCGAGGCCTGAGGTTGTGAGATGAGATCTC
Organism: Brachyptera risi; assembly: GCA_964007535.1. Classification (NCBI taxonomy): domain Eukaryota; kingdom Metazoa; phylum Arthropoda; class Insecta; order Plecoptera; family Taeniopterygidae; genus Brachyptera; species Brachyptera risi. The sequence continues at coordinate 1,830,934 of OZ023332.1, forward strand.
TGTACGGGTCCAGCACGGGAGGCTGACTAGCTGCTATCAGGCGCTCCATTACCCGCACAATCTCGAGGCCTGAGGTTGTGAGATGAGATCTCTGTACCGGTCCAGCACGGGAGGCTGACTAGCTGCCATCAGACGCTCTATCACCCGCACAATCTCGAGGCCTGAGGTTGTGAGATGAGATCTCGGTACCGGTCCAGCACGGGAGGCTGACTAGCTGCCATCAGGCGCTCCATTACCCGCACAATCTCGAGGCCTGAGGTTGTGAGATGAGATCTCTGTACCGGTCCAGCACGGGAGGCTGACTAGCTGCTATCAGGCTCTCCATCACCCGCACAATCTCGAGGCCTGAGGTTGTGAGATGAGATCTCTGTACCGGTCCAGCACGGGAGGCTGACTAGCTGCCATCAGACGCTCTATCACCCGCACAATCTCGAGGCCTGAGGTTGTGAGATGAGATCTCGGTACCGGTCCAGCACGGGAGGCTGACTAGCTGCCATCAGGCGCTCCATTACCCGCACAATCTCGAGGCCTGAGGTTGTGAGATGAGATCTCTGTACCGGTCCAGCACGGGAGGCTGACTAGCTGCCATCAGGCGCCCCATTACCCGCACAATCTCGAGGCCTGAGGTTGTGAGATGAGATATCTGTACCGGTCCAGCACGAGAGGCTGACTAGCTGCTATCAGGCGCTCCATCACCCGCACAATCTCGAGGACTGAGGTTGTGAGATGAGATCTCGGTACCGGTCCAGCACGGGAGGCTGACTAGCTGCCATCAGGCGCTCCATTACCCGCACAATCTCGAGGCCTGAGGTTGTGAGATGAGATCTCTGTACCGGTCCAGCACGGGAGGCTGACTAGCTGCTATCAGGCGCTCCATCACCCGCACAATCTCGAGGCCTGAGGTTGTGAGATGAGATCTCTGTACCGGTCCAGCACGGGAGGCTGACTAGCTGCCATCAGGCGCTCCATTACCCGCACAATCTCGAGGCCTGAGGTTGTGAGATGAGATCTCTGTACCGGTCCAGCACGGGAGGCTGACTAGCTGCCATCAGGCGCTCCATCACCCGCACAATCTCGAGGCCTGAGGTTGTGAGATGAGATCTCGGTACCGGTCCAGCACGGGAGGCTGACTAGCTGCCATCAGGCGCTCCATCACCCGCACAATCTCGAGGACTGAGGTTGTGAGATGAGATCTCTGTACCGGTCCAGCACGGGAGGCTGACCAGCTGCTATCAGGCGCTCCATTACCCGCACAATCTCGAGGCCTGAGGTTGTGAGATGAGATCTCTGTACCGGTCCAGCACGGGAGGCTGACTAGCTGCCATCAGGCGCTCTATTACCCGCACAATCTCGAGGCCTGAGGTTGTGAGATGAGATCTCTGTACCGGTCCAGCACGGGAGGCTGACTAGCTGCTATCAGGCGCTCCATCACCCGCACAATCTCGAGGCCTGAGGTTGTGAGATGAGATCTCTGTACCGGTCCAGCACGGGAGGCTGACTAGCTGCTATGACGCGCTCCATTACCCGCACAATCTCGAGGCCTGAGGTTGCGAGATGAGATCTCTGTACCGGTCCAGCACGGGAGGCTGACTAGCTGCTATCAGGCGCTCCATTACCCGCACAATCTCGAGGCCTGAGGTTGTGAGATGAGATCTCTGTACCGGTCCAGCACGGGAGGCTGACTAGCTGCTATCAGGCGCTCCATTACCCGCACAATCTCGAGGCCTGAGGTTGTGAGATGAGATCTCTGTACCGGTCCAGCACGGGAGGCTGACTAGCTGCTATCAGGCGCTCCATTACCCGCACAATCTCGAGGCCTGAGGTTGTGAGATGAGATCTCTCTACCGGTCCAGCACGGGAGGCTGACTAGCTGCTATCAGGCGCTCCATTACCCGCACAATCTCGAGGCCTGAGGTTGTGAGATGAGATCTCTGTACCGGTCCAGCACGGGAGGCTGACTAGCTGCTATCAGGCGCTCCATTACCCGCACAATCTCGAGGCCTGAGGTTGTGAGATGAGATCTCTGTACCGGTCCAGCACGGGAGGCTGACTAGCTGCCATCAGGCGCTCCATTACCCGCACAATCTCGAGGCCTGAGGTTGTGAGATGAGATCTCTGTACCGGTCCAGCACGGGAGGCTGACTAGCTGCTATCAGGCGCTCCATTACCCGCACAATCTCGAGGCCTGAGGTTGTGAGATGAGATCTCTGTACCGGTCCAGCACGGGAGGCTGACTAGCTGCTATCAGGAGCTCCATTACCCGCACAATCTCGAGGCCTGAGGTTGTGAGATGAGATCTCTGTACCGGTCCAGCACGGGAGGCTGACTAGCTGCCATCAGGCGCTCCATTACCCGCACAATCTCGAGGCCTGAGGTTGTGAGATGAGATCTCTGTACCAGTCCAGCACGGGAGGCTGACTAGCTGCTATCAGGCGCTCCATTACCCGCACAATCTCGAGGCCTGAGGTTGTGAGATGAGATCTCTGTACCGGTCCAGCACGGGAGGCTGACTAGCTGCTATCAGGCGCTCCATTACCCGCACAATCTCGAGGCCTGAGGTTGTGAGATGAGATCTCGGTACCGGTCCAGCACGGGAGGCTGACTAGCTGCCATCAGGCGCTCCATTACCCGCACAATCTCGAGGACTGAGGTTGTGAGATGAGATCTCTGTACCGGTCCAGCACGGAAGGCTGACTAACTGCCATCAGGCGCTCCATTACCCGCACAATCTCGAGGCCTGAGGTTGTGAGATGAGATCTCTGTACCGGTCCAGCACGGGAGGCTGACTAACTGCCATCAGGCGCTCTATTACCCGCACAATCTCGAGGCCTGAGGTTGTGAGATGAGATCTCTGTACGGGTCCAGCACGGGAGGCTGACTAGCTGCCATCAGGCGCTCTATTACCTGCACAATCTCGAGGCCTGAGGTTGTGAGATGAGATCTCTGTACCGGTCCAGCACGGGAGGCTGAATGGCTGCTATCAGGCGCTCCATCACTCGCACAATCTCGAGGCCTGAGGTTGTGAGATGAGATCTCTGTACCGGTCCAGCACGGGAGGCTGACTAGCTGCTACATATACCTATACTGAGGTTGTGAGATGAGATCTCTGTACCGGTCCAGCACGGGAGGCTGACTAGCTGCCATCAGGCGCTCCATTACCCGCACAATCTCGAGGACTAAGGTTGTGAGATGAGATCTCTGTACCGGTCCAGCACGGGAGGCTGACTAGCTGCTATCAGGCGCTCTATTACCCGCACAATCTCGAGGCCTGAGGTTGTGAGATGAGATCTCTGTACCGGTCCAGCACGGGAGGCTGACTAGCTGCTATCAGGCGCTCCATTACCCGCACAATCTCGAGGCCTGAGGTTGTGAGATGAGATCTCTGTACGGGTCCAGCACGGGAGGCTGACTAGCTGCTATCAGGCGCTTCATTACCCGCACAATCTCGAGGCCTGAGGTTGTGAGATGAGATCTCTGTACGGGTCCAGCACGGGAGGCTGACTAGCTGCTATCAGGCGCTCCATTACCCGCACAATCTCGAGGCCTGAGGTTGTGAGATGAGATCTCTGTACGGGTCCAGCACGGGAGGCTGACTAGCTGCTATCAGGCGCTCCATTACCCGCACAATCTCGAGGCCTGAGATTGTGAGATGAGATCTCTGTACCGGTCCAGCACGGGAGGCTGACTAGCTGCTATCAGGCGCTCCATCACCCGCACAATCTCGAGGCCTGAGGTTGTGAGATGAGATCTGTGTACCGGTCCAGCACGGGAGGCTGACTAGCTGCCATCAGGCGCTTCATTACCCGCACAATCTCGAGGCCTGAGGTTGCGAGATGAGATCTCTGTACCGGTCCAGCACGGGAGGCTGACTAGCTGCCATCAGGCGCTCCATTACCCGCACAATCTCGAGGACTGAGGTTGTGAGATGAGATCTCTGTACCGGTCCAGCACGGGAGGCTGACTAGCTGCTATCAGGCGCTCCATTACCCGCACAATCTCGAGGCCTGAGGTTGTGAGATGAGATCTCTGTACCGGTCCAGCACGGGAGGCTGACTAGCTGCCATCAGGCGCTCTATTACCCGCACAATCTCGAGGCCTGAGGTTGTGAGATGAGATCTCGGTACCGGTCCAGCACGGGAGGCTGACTAGCTGCTATCAGGCGCTCTATTACCCGCACAATCTCGAGGCCTGAGGTTGTGAGATGAGATCTCTGTACCGGTCCAGCACGGGAGGCTGACTAGCTGCCATCAGGCGCTCTATTACCTGCACAATCTCGAGGCCTGAGGTTGTGAGATGAGATCTCTGTACCGGTCCAGCACGGGAGGCTGACTAGCTGCCATCATGCGCTCTATTACCCGCACAATCTCGAGGCCTGAGGTTGTGAGATGAGATCTCTGTACCGGTCCAGCACGGAAGGCTGACTAGCTGCCATCAGGCGCTCTATTACCCGCACAATCTCGAGGACTGAGGTTGTGAGATGAGATCTCTGTACCGGTCCAGCACGGGAGGCTGACTAGCTGCTATCAGGCGCTCCATCACCCGCACAATCTCGAGGCCTGAGGTTGTGAGATGAGATCTCTGTACCGGTCCAGCACGGGAGGCTGACTAGCTGCTATCAGGCGCTCCATTACCCGCACAATCTCGAGGCCTGAGGTTGTGAGATGAGATCTCTGTACCGGTCCAGCACTGGAGGCTGACTAGCTGCTATCAGGCGCTCCATCAACCGCACAATCTCGAGGACTGAGGTTGTGAGATGAGATCTCTGTACCGGTCCAGCACGGGAGGCTGACTAGCTGCTATCAGGCGCTCCATCACCCGCACAATCTCGAGGCCTGAGGTTGTGAGATGAGATCTCTGTACGGGTCCAGCACGGGAGGCTGACTAGCTGCTATCAGGCGCTCCATCACCCGCACAATCTCGAGGCCTGATGTTGTGAGATGAGATCTCTGTACCGGTCCAGCACGGGAGGCTGACTAGCTGCCATCATGCGCTCTATTACCCGCACAATCTCGAGGCCTGAGGTTGTGAGATGAGATCTCTGTACCGGTCCAGCACGGAAGGCTGACTAGCTGCCATCAGGCGCTCTATTACCCGCACAATCTCGAGGACTGAGGTTGTGAGATGAGATCTCTGTACCGGTCCAGCACGGGAGGCTGACTAGCTGCTATCAGGCGCTCCATCACCCGCACAATCTCGAGGCCTGAGGTTGTGAGATGAGATCTCTGTACCGGTCCAGCACGGGAGGCTGACTAGCTGCTATCAGGCGCTCCATTACCCGCACAATCTCGAGGCCTGAGGTTGTGAGATGAGATCTCTGTACCGGTCCAGCACTGGAGGCTGACTAGCTGCTATCAGGCGCTCCATCAACCGCACAATCTCGAGGACTGAGGTTGTGAGATGAGATCTCTGTACCGGTCCAGCACGGGAGGCTGACTAGCTGCTATCAGGCGCTCCATTACCCGCACAATCTCGAGGACTGAGGTTGTGAGATGAGATCTCTGTACCGGTCCAGCACGGGAGGCTGACTAGCTGCTATCAGGCGCTCCATCACCCGCACAATCTCGAGGACTGAGGTTGTGAGATGAGATCTCTGTACCGGTCCAGCACTGGAGGCTGACTAGCTGCTATCAGGCGCTCCATCAACCGCACAATCTCGAGGCCTGAGGTTGTGAGATGAGATCTCGGTACCGGTCCAGCACGGGAGGCTGACTAGCTGCCATCAGGCGCTCTATCACCCGCACAATCTCGAGGCCTGAGGTTATGAGATGAGATCTCTGTACCGGTCCAGCACGGGAGGCTGACTAGCTGCTATCAGGCGCTCCATTACCCGCACAATCTCGAGGCCTGAGGCTGTGAGATGAGATCTCTGTACCGGTCCAGCACGGGAGGCTGACTAGCTGCTATCAGGCGCTCTATTACCCGCACAATCTCGAGGCCTGAGGTTGTGAGATGAGATCTCTGTACCGGTCCAGCACGGGAGGCTGACTAGCTGCTATCAGGCGCTCCATTACCCGCACAATCTCGAGGCCTGAGGTTGTGAGATGAGATCTCTGTACCGGTCCAGCACGGGAGGCTGACTAGCTGCTATCAGGCGCTCCATTACCCGCACAATCTCGAGGCCTGAGGTTGTGAGATGAGATCTCTGTACCGGTCCAGCACGGGAGGCTGACTAGCTGCCATCAGGCCACTATACCGAGGTTGTGAGATGAGATCTCTGTACCGGTCCAGCACGGGAGGCTGACTAGCTGCTATCAGGCGCTCCATTACCCGCACAATCTCGAGGCCTGAGGTTGTGAGATGAGATCTCTGTACCGGTCCAGCACGGGAGGCTGACTAGCTGCCATCAGGCGCTCCATCACCCGCACAATCTCGAGGCCTGAGGTTGTGAGATGAGATCTCTGTACCGGTCCAGCACGGGAGGCTGACCAGCTGCTATCAGGCGCTCTATCACCCGCACAATCTCGAGGCCTGAGGTTGTGAGATGAGATCTCTGTACCGGTCCAGCACGGGAGGCTGACTAGCTGCTATCAGGCGCTCCATTACCCGCACAATCTCGAGGCCTGAGGTTGTGAGATGAGATCTCTGTACTGGTCCAGCACGGGAGGCTGACTAGCTGCTATCAGGCGCTCCATTACCCGCACAATCTCGAGGCCTGAGGTTGTGAGATGAGATCTCTGTACCGGTCCAGCACGGGAGGCTGACTAGCTGCTATCAGGCGCTCCATTACCCGCACAATCTCGAGGCCTGAGGTTGTGAGATGAGATCTCTGTACCGGTCCAGCACGGGAGGCTGACTAGCTGCTATCAGGCGCTCCATTACCCGCACAATCTCGAGGCCTGAGGTTGTGAGATGAGATCTCTGTACCGGTCCAGCACGGGAGGCTGACTAGCTGCTATCAGGCGCTCCATTACCCGCACAATCTCGAGGCCTGAGGTTGTGAGATGAGATCTCGGTACCGGTCCAGCACGGGAGGCTGACTAGCTGCTATCAGGCGCTCCATTACCCGCACAATCTCGAGGCCTGAGGTTGTGAGATGAGATCTCTGTACCGGTCCAGCACGGGAGGCTGACTAGCTGCTATCAGGCGCTCCATTACCCGCACAATCTCGAGGCCTGAGGTTGTGAGATGAGATCTCGGTACCGGTCCAGCACGGGAGGCTGACTAGCTGCTATCAGGCGCTCCATCACCCGCACAATCTCGAGGACTGAGGTTGTGAGATGAGATCTCTGTACCGGTCCAGCACGGGAGGCTGACTAGCTGCTATCAGGCGCTCCATTACCCGCACAATCTCGAGGCCTAATCTGAATTGCCACTCCACTGCTGGCAAATATTGATCTATCGGAGCACCTGTCACAGAACACTAATCCGTGTGTTATTGATGGCACGTAATTGCCGGGAATACACCGCGCTCTGTTTGCCATGCATTTAGACGCGTTATTTCTACTAGGAAAACGCTATACACGCGTTGTTACACGAGTGTAAAGTAATAGTATGTCGACTTCTTTGACAAACTTTTGCCCACATTCGCCAATTGGGTGACATTTAAATTATAAATGGGTATAAACTGCTTCGAGTGGTACCAATTCAGCACATTTTATGTTTTTTTTTTCAAAACGACAGACCTGATCAAGCTGAGAATCTCCAGAAATGTGTATCAAGATGTAATTCAACTTCAACAAAATTTCATCTTTTGGGAAAATGAAAATATATCAATTTTTCCGCCGTGTTATTCTGATGAGTATTTTTGAAATTTCTGAAATTCATAAAAAAAAGTTACTTCCTGACAATGATACAAAACTTCATACATCTAAGTTAGATAAGGAACCATGATGAAAAAAAGTTTGAAGTTGATAGCTATGACCGTTTGACCTGTGGGGAACCGACAAAAAAACATTTTAAAAAAACATAAGAACGAACACCAATTTTTTTCAGTATGTCAAATTGAATCCTCGCTATAAAGCTCGTATAACAACCTCACACAGCATGCATCACTTCATTTGACTCGAGACAACTATCGGAAGTCGAACTTATAAATTGTTGAGAGATGCAATTGCATAGTTTGGTTGATCATGAGCTCGATTCGGTGACCATAGTCAGGCAAATAGTCTGAAAAATAAAGTAGCCAAAATAGCTAAAACGGTAAAACTGCTGAGAGACGATTTTAAACCGATTGCTGACTCTGACAATTTGATATTGAATTGAGTGATAATTGAGGCGTTCCCAGACTTCATGAGGTGAAAAGTTGCCGCCAGGGGATTTCACAGATGAATGATCATAGAACATGAACAGTGCGGGATGAGAGATCAACAGAGACATTACAAGATGTAGGCAGTATTTGTCAGAAATGCCTATTATTCATTTTGTGTGATCTAACAAATGTGAGAAGATCACTCGCATGCAACAGTGAGACACGTGAGATGTTCTAGCCGTCGATTTGCACACCTCACAACGTATATATGGCACTTGGTTGAATCATTTTCAAATATTAGGAAAACGCTATATACGCGTTGTTAGACGAGCGGAAAGTAATAGTTCGTCGACTTCTTTGCCAAACTTTTGCCTATATTCGCCAATTGGGTGACATTTGAGTTAGAAATGGGTGAAAACTGCTTCGAGTGGTACCAATTCAGCACATTTTATAGTTTATCTTCGAAATGACTCACCCGATC
>OZ023332.1:1839802-1892302 GCA_964007535.1 Brachyptera risi
TATTTTCCATTCATTGCCTTATACCACAAGTCCGTAGTGTTTGTAGTTCTTGAGATATTTGTGGCGGAAGTGCAGCCTGTAAATCTGTCTAAGATACGGGCTAATAAGTCCGATATACAAGAACTCCCGAGCAATAGAGAGGAAATTAAAATGTACTGTTAAAGTTCTGGTGGTACTGAGAGACAGTGGTAAATCAACATGGCAGGAAAGAAATGGAATATATCAGATGAACAAGTTTCTGCCTTGGAAGAAGAGTTGTTCATTCAAAAATTTCAGAGGAAGATTTGAGACTGAATTGAATTTGAATGTTATTGCGTTCTCATTCTGTTTTATTTCTATGCCATTTCATTATGTGAATATTCATCGAAATTTGATTATGTGCGAAAATATGAATCCATTGCGATTCAGTTTCCAGAATATATATTCTGAAATTGATAGATGAATCTCTCACTTGAAATGGAAGTGAGAATTGAATTCAAGCCACCAATTCCTTCACACTTCAAAACGTTTCCAATTGATGTAAATATTCAAAGGGTTGAAATATTGGTTCAATGTATTGTTAATTTACTAGGCAAACGCGTTACGTGTTGCCGCGTTGATGGATGAGCTGGAACATATCAACTTATCTATGGTTTTATTATATATATATATATATATATATATATATATATATATATATATATATATATATATATATATATATATATATATATATATATATATATATATATATATATATATATATATATATATATATATATATATATATATATATATATATACACCTTGAGATTCGAACCATTACACCACTGCCATCTTATTTCTCATTAACAATTTCTATGATAATAAAGAAGGCTTTGTTTTAATCGTTCACGATTCAGTGGTGACACCTGTGACTTGGATTCAATAGGTATCTTAATAGCTTTGAGTGATTCACAAAAATTACATTATATAGTTTTATACATCAAAACGGCTGATCCGATTTGAGTGAAAGTTTGATACAATGTGTATCGTTATCAGATTAAAATTTCCTGAGAATAAGAAATAAGAATTCTCTCGGATGAAATATTTATCATTATTTTTTTTCTCTAGGCTATTCTCATGGGGTATTTGAAAACTTTGAAATGAGTTTTCTCAGAAATGGTTCAACCGATCACGCCTCAAAACTATACAGTATTGACTTGGATGAGTATTCTTGTGTGTGCCAAGTTTCAATGCATTTAAAATTTCCGTCCGACCTGTGGAGCACGAACAAGAAAAAAAAAATTCGAGTATGGTGGAATTGAGTCTTCGCCTTGCTCATCCAATTATCATAGTATTGTTATATAACCGTATATGTTTATGCATAACTTATGAAGATGATAATCTGAGATACATGAACGAGAATAAAATGGTATTCAAATTGAAATTGGAATTGTATTTAATCTCAAGGCACCGAATACATCATCACATGAACCCACCGTTGACTTGTACCGTGTAACTAAATAAAGAAAATTAAAAAATATATATATATGAAAATAGATCTTCCCTCGAATACTTGCCTGGGGTATGTATAGGCCTATTATATGTGCAAGTATATGTAACATACATTCACAATTCAATAACTAAATCATTCATCATTATTATTTCATTGAATTATTAACTTTCAGATGGTCGATTTTTGATGGAGTATTTGTCATGAGCTATAATATAATATCCAGTGGAGAGCCAGCGACTACCTTCACCCAGCATTGCCACATCAAGCGGCTCCTAGAGACCACGACCGCCGGAACATTCAATAACACAGCAGGAGACAGGAGTGAGCCGTGATGGAGCGCGAGAGAGAGAGAGGGAGAGAGAGAGAGAGAGAGAGAGGCGGAGGGAAACGAACTCTGTCATGATGGTCGTTAACATCTGATAGACATTATTACACTTATATAATGTCCAGAAGAAAAGTGGAATGTGTTCTATGTTGGATAGTGGAATAATAACTGGATCAAGATATTTACCTCAGATTTCCGTATCGGTTCTGATGGATCCGGTCGTCACAGTGTCTGCTGTCGACTGTGATGGGTTGTCACAGTGTCTGCTGTCGACTCTCTTACAAAAAAAAAAAAAAACACAGACAAAGCCCTATAAGAGTGGGATGGAGACTTCGCTACGCTCATCAACCAGAGTCAATAAAGTGGCAAGAGTAGAACTACTTTGACGACTTTCATCGCTTATTCAGATATCAAGGTGTGTAGAATACCAGAGTCGATAAAGTAGCAAGGGTAGAACTACTCCAAGGACTTCTATACCTTATTCAAATATCTCGCTCATCTTACAACGCATATTTCGCGTTTGACTAGTAATATAATACTGACAACTATTTGAATTCGGATTTGAAACAAGTGAATCCCCGTTGAACCTAGCCGTTGGTGGGGTAATGAGCTAGTAACCAGTGTTCCCATAGCTTCACTTCACACGGGTGGGGTGTATTTGAAACAAGTGAATCCCCGTTGAACCTAGCCGTTGGTGGGGTAATGAGCCAGTAACCAGTGTTCCCATAGCTTCACTTCACACGGGTGGGGTGTATTTGAAACAAGTGAATCCCCGTTGAACCTAGCCGTTGGTGGGGTAATGAGCTAGTAACCAGTGTTCCCATAGCTTCACTTCACACGGGTGAGGTGTATTTGAAACAAGTGAATCCCCGTTGAACCTAGCCGTTGGTGGGGTAATGAGCTAGTAACCAGTGTTATCATAGCTTCACTTCACACGGGTGGGGTGTATTTGAAACAAGTGAATCCCCGTTGAACCTAGCCGTTGGTGGGGTAATGAGCTAGTAACCAGTGTTCCCATAGCTTCACTTCACACGGGTGGGGTGTATTTGAAACAAGTGAATCCCCGTTGAACCTAGCCGTTGGTGAGGTAATGAGCTAGTAACCAGTGTTCCCATAGCTTCACTTCACACGGGTGAGGTGTATTTGAAACGAGTGAATCCCCGTTGAACCTAGCCGTTGGTGGGGTAATGAGCTAGTAACCAGTGTTCCCATAGCTTCACTTCACACAGGTGGGGTGTATTTGAAACAAGTGAATCCCCGTTGAACCTAGCCGTTGGTGGGGTAATGAGCTAGTAACCAGTGTTCCCATAGCTTCACTTCACACGGGTGGGGTGTATTTGAAACAAGTGAATCCCCGTTGAACCTAGCCGTTGATGGGGTAATGAGCCAGTAACCAGTGTTATCATAGCTTCACTTCACACGGGTGGGGTGTATTTGAAACAAGTGAATCCCCGTTGAACCTAGCCGTTGGTGGGGTAATGAGCTAGTAACCAGTGTTCCCATAGCTTCACTTCACACGGGTGGGGTGTATTTGAAACAAGTGAATCCCCGTTGAACCTAGCCGTTGGTGGGGTAATGAGCTAGTAGCCAGTGTTCCCATAGCTTCACTTCACACGGGTGGGGTGTATTTGAAACAAGTGAATCCCCGTTGAACCTAGCCGTTGGTGGGGTAATGAGCTAGTAACCAGTGTTCCCATAGCTTCACTTCACACGGGTGGGGTGTATTCGAAACAAGTGAATCCCCGTTGAACCTAGCCGTTGGTGGGGTAATGAGCTAGTAACCAGTGTTCCCATAGCTTCACTTCACACGGGTGGGGTGTATTTGAAACGAGTGAATCCCCGTTGAACCTAGCCGTTGGTGGGGTAATGAGCTAGTAACCAGTGTTCCCATAGCTTCACTTCACACGGGTGGGGTGTATTTGAAACAAGTGAATCCCCGTTGAACCTAGCCGTTGGTGGGGTAATGAGCCAGTAACCAGTGTTCCCATAGCTTCACTTCACACGGGTGGGGTGTATTTGAAACAAGTGAATCCCCGTTGAACCTAGCCGTTGGTGGGGTAATGAGCTAGTAACCAGTGTTCCCATAGCTTCACTTCACACGGGTGGGGTGTATTTGAAACAAGTGAATCCCCGTTGAACCTAGCCGTTGGTGGGGTAATGAGCTAGTAACCAGTGTTCCCATAGTTTCACTTCACACGGGTGGGTTGTATTTGAAACAAGTGAATCCCCGTTGAACCTAGCCGTTGGTGGGGTAATGAGCTAGTAACCAGTGTTCCCATAGCTTCACTTCACACGGGTGTGGTGTATTTGAAACAAGTGAATCCCCGTTGAACCTAGCCGTTGGTGGGGTAATGAGCTAGTAACCAGTGTTCCCATAGCTTCACTTCACACGGGTGGGGTGTATTTGAAACAAGTGAATCCCCGTTTAACCTAGCCGTTGGTGGGGTAATGAGCCAGTAACCAGTGTTCCCATAGCTTCACTTCACACGGGTGGGGTGTATTTGAAACAAGTGAATCCCCGTTGAACCTAGCCGTTGGTGGGGTAATGAGCTAGTAACCAGTGTTCCCATAGCTTCACTTCACACGGGTGGGGTGTATTTGAAACAAGTGAATCCCCGTTGAACCTAGCCCTTGGTGGGGTAATGAGCTAGTAACCAGTGTTCCCATAGCTTCACTTCACACGGGTGGGTTGTATTTGAAACAAGTGAATCCCCGTTGAACCTAGCCGTTGGTGGGGTAATGAGCTAGTAACCAGTGTTCCCATAGCTTCACTTCACACGGGTGGGGTGTATTTGAAACAAGTGAATCCCAGTTGAACCTAGCCGTTGGTGGGGTAATGAGCTAGTAACCAGTGTTCCCATAGCTTCACTTCACACGGGTGGGGTGTATTTGAAACAAGTGAATCCCCGTTGAACCTAGCCGTTGGTGGGGTAATGAGCTAGTAACCAGTGTTCCCATAGCTTCACTTCACACGGGTGGGGTGTATTTGAAACAAGTGAATCCCCGTTGAACCTAGCCGTTGGTGGGGTAATGAGCCAGTAACCAGTGTTATCATAGCTTCACTTCACACGGGTGGGGTGTATTTGAAACAAGTGAATCCCCGTTGAACCTAGCCGTTGGTGGGGTAATGAGCTAGTAACCAGTGTTCCCATAGCTTCACTTCACACGGGTGGGGTGTATTTGAAACAAGTGAATCCCCGTTGAACCTAGCCCTTGGTGGGGTAATGAGCTAGTAACCAGTGTTCCCATAGCTTCACTTCACACGGGTGGGTTGTATTTGAAACAAGTGAATCCCCGTTGAACCTAGCCGTTGGTGGGGTAATGAGCTAGTAACCAGTGTTCCCATAGCTTCACTTCACACGGGTGGGGTGTATTTGAAACAAGTGAATCCCCGTTGAACCTAGCCCTTGGTGGGGTAATGAGCTAGTAACCAGTGTTCCCATAGCTTCACTTCACACGGGTGGGGTGTATTTGACACAAGTGAATCCCCGTTGAACCTAGCCGTTGGTGGGGTAATGAGCTAGTAACCAGTGTTCCCATAGCTTCACTTCACACGGGTGGGGTGTATTTGAAACAAGTGAATCCCCGTTGAACCTAGCCGTTGGTGGGGTAATGAGCTAGTAACCAGTGTTCCCATAGCTTCACTTCACACGGGTGGGGTGTATTTGAAACAAGTGAATCCCCGTTGAACCTAGCCGTTGGTGGGGTAATGAGCTAGTAACCAGTGTTCCCATAGCTTCACTTCACATGGGTGGGGTGTATTTGAAACAAGTGAATCCCCGTTGAACCTAGCCCTTGGTGGGGTAATGAGCTAGTAACCAGTGTTCCCATAGCTTCTCTTCACACAGGTGGGGTGTATTTGACACAAGTGAATCCCCGTTGAACCTAGCCGTTGGTGGGGTAATGAGCTATTAACCATGTGTTCCCATAGCTCCACTTCACACGGGTGGGGTGTATTTGACACACGTGTGCTAACCAGCAAACACGCTGCATGTTGAGAGTCCAAGAGAGAACTGTTCCTGCTGCTATGTTGTGTGTCTGTGAAACACTGTTCAAACATTGCTGGTGGTTTCTCGGTAATGGCTGAACAAACTCCTCTTGGACCAACTTACAGTGGCGTTACTGCCACACTCTGATGGCTGAAAAACTCCTGTTGGACCGACCCACAGTGGCGTTACTGCCACAATAATCTTCTCATTGGTGATGCACAAGAATGTCTTTCAAGCTATCCAATAAGTACATGATTAGACGAGCTTTAGTGAGGATTCAATTCGACATACTGGAAAAAATTGGTGTTCGTTTTTATTTTTATTTTTTTCATGTTTTTTTGTCGGTTCTCCACAGGTCAAACGGCTACAGCTATCAACTTCAAACTTTTTTTCGTTATGGTTCCTCATCTAACTCAGATCTGTAAAGTGTTGTGACATTATCGGGTTCCAACTTTTATTTCTATGAATTTTAGAAATCTCAAAAATACTCGCTAGAATAACACGACGGGAAAAAAATAAAAATATTTTTATTTTCAAAAGAGATGAAATTTAGTGTTAAGTTGAATTATATTTCGATACACATTTCTGGAAATTCTCAGCTTGATCGGGTCAGCCATTTTGAATAATAAAAAACATGAAATGTACCAAATTTGTACCACTCGAAGCAGTTTTTACCCATTTATAGCTTGAATGACACCCAATTGGCGAACTCAGGCAAGAGTTTGGCAAAGAAGTCGTCATACTATTACTATCCACTCGTCTAACAACGCATATATGGCGTTTTCCTAGTAATGGTAACACAGCGAACTGAGAACTGATACAGATTGTGATTGGTTGCTATCAACTGGTGGTAATTGTTGTCCGACTCTTGTAATAATGAGTGACGTCATTAACAGAAGATTATATCAAATTATCAGCCATCGAATGTTGATGAGGAATATCAGGTATCTGGTTTGTTATACTAGCTATGATATTCCACTTTATTCTCTGACAATTTTAACTCCTGATTATTTTCTGATATTTTCTAATTAAACCAGCCCTCCTCCCCCCTCCGCCCCTCGGGAGAAGGAAACTCCTCCGCTAGTTGGGTTCCAAATGGGACTGACATCAGTGGTTGAGAATCGCAGTATTCCTGTTAATGTTCCTGTTGCTGTGGTAAGATTGGGAATGAGATGTGACTTCTTACTCTCGAGCTGACCTACTTTATAATCGTTCCGTTTGAACAAATGAACCATTTTGTAAGTCGAACAATGTGGATCGCGATACTGACAATAGAAAAAAAACGAATCACCTAATATGTCAATACACAGACAAGTAGAATTAATAATTAATTAATATGATACTTAATAATTATTGATTCTACTTGTCTGTGTATTGTCATATTCGGTAATTCGTTTTTTTTTTTAATATCTATAACTATGTATCAGAGTGTCTACATATACAAGATCTATTGATTTATCTCAATTCCGTATCGATCAATCTGAAATCTTGTAATGTATCATTATTTGTTGTAATATTTGTTTGATATACCAGAATTACTAATTCGTTGATAAATCATAAATGATGGCTTACTCCCATACTCAATTGTAATGTTATTATATTGTAAAATATGTACATTGTGTACCGATTTCCTCGAAAGAGGGTTAAAGGAATAAACACCACTACTACTACTATAACTCAACCTAACCGGTTGAAAAAACCTAACCTAACCGGTCACTCTAACCCAACCTATACACACTATAAACACTGCTACTACTACTACTACTACTACTAGAGTCACAGCAACAAGTGAACTGTGAAGCTTAGCACGGGTCGGTCACCGAGTCGTGACGGCATCAGTCCTGGGCCAGGATTAACAAACCATCCCATCTCTTAACCCGTTCAAAGGTGAAAGTTCCAGGAGTTATCACCAGACTTGGTTAAAACTCGTATTCACGAAAAAGTTCGAGCAAAAGGTCTGAGAATAGTTGGTGATGAAGTTATCACCGGCCCCGAGTGGTTATAGTGGAGATAAAACACTCACCTCGCAATTGATCTCGATGATTTTGGAGATTTGGCTCACTCAAATTCAATAAGTACATATTTAGAAGATTGAAAATGAAAATCTAGAGAGGTTGGGAGAAAAGAAACGATCCGAATTTCAATTATCATACTTGATACTCAATCTTAACCTCACATTTGAGAATCTCGTCTGACAGCTGACAGAATTAGCGGTAGACAAAATGCAAAGCCTCCTTGATGTTCAACAACAAAAAAAATCACAACAATTAGAAAACAAAAAACTTACAAGTATACAACACTTTATGCATTCATTTTGATTTTAAATATTATCTAGCTGTAGGAAACAAGTAATTGATGTTTATATCGCGTTATTACAAACTAATCGACATCCCGCTCTTTGCTCACATTGGTTGACAGTCGAACACAATGACGTCACACGGCAACGGCACTGACAGTTGGGACTAAAGATAACACCACGGTAAAATTCTCTTGAAATTCTTCGTGAATAGGGAATAAGGATAAAACCGTGATAAAGTTGTAACGTGATATCTCTGTTCAAACCTGGAACAGGTTAAGCGCTAAAATATTTCAAGATAAAATTCTGTGTGAATCTGGGCCCAGTGGCGTGCCGTCAGATTCTTGGAAATGGTAGCAATCAAGCAAACACCAAATCGAGGACAGAATATATAAAATGAGACATATATATATATATATATATATATATATATATATATATATATATATATATATATATATATATATATATATATATATATATATATATGAATCTTCATTAGACTATGTCATGGTATACATGATTGCCTTTTGGCACATAATAATAATCAAATACAAAATTAATGAAGTAGAAAAAATACATAATACTAATAAATCACACATAAATGATTGATACAAAAATCACTGTAGGAAATAATGAGAGAGTAATAAACAGTGGCCTGATATAGAAAAGTAATAATATGAACAGAGATATGAAAATAATATAAAAATAATTTTAAAAAAAAATGAAGAATAATTATGCTAAGAATGTGATGAGTACAAATGGTTTCCTCAAAATGGCAATAGATCCTTTCAAGGCTGAAATAACTATCAAATTGATGAAATCACTTTTTAGACTAAATTTCCTACAAAATTCTACAAAAAAACATGTGATAATGCCCCTAGCGCCTATCAAAAGATATTATTGAATATGGACATACCCTGTGATCCGTTGATTCGCAGTTCACCTGGAGGTTAGATCCATCCTACGCGTGTCCTGTACCAACACATCAGTAACTCGTCTCGTCTGTCCCGCAAGCGAGGGCTCAACGACGTCTTCTCGACTGACATGAGGGCTGGCTGTCATGAGCGATTCTCAGTTCACCTGGAGGTTAGATCCATCCTACGCGTGTCCTGTACCAACACATCAGTAACTCGTCTCGTCTGTCCTGCAAGCGAGGGCTCAACGATGTCTTCTCGACTGACATGAGGGCTGGCTGTCATGAGCGATTCTCAGTTCACCTGGAGGTTAGATCCATCCTCCGCGTGTCCTGTACCAACACATCAGTAACTCGTCTCGTCTGTCCCGCAAGCGAGGGCTCAACGACGTCTTCTCGACTGACATGAGGACTGGCTGTCATGAGCGATTCTCAGTTCACCTGGAGGTTGGATCCATCCTCCGCGTGTCCTGTACCAACACATCAGTAACTCGTCTCGTCTGTCCCGCAAGCGAGGGCTCAACGACGTCTTCTCGACTGACATGAGGGCTGGCTGTCATGAGCGATTCTCAGTTCACCTGGAGGTTAGATCCATCCTCCGCGTGTCCTGTACCAACACAACAGTAACTCGTCTCGTCTGTCCCGCAAGCGAGGGCTCAACGACGTCTTCTCGACTGACATGAGGACTGGCTGTCATGAGCGATTCTCAGTTCACCTGGAGGTTGGATCCATCCTCCGCGTGTCCTGTACCAACACATCAGTAACTCGTCTCGTCTGTCCCGCAAGCGAGGGCTCAACGACGTCTTCTCGACTGACATGAGGGCTAGCTGTGATGAGCGATTCTCAGTTCACCTGGAGGTTAGATCCATCCTCCGCGTGTTCTGTACCAACACATCAGTAACTCGTCTCGTCTGTCCCGCAAGCGAGGGCTCAACGACGTCTTCCCGACTGACATGAGGGCTGGCTGTCATGAGCGATTCTCAGTTCACCTGGAGGTTAGATCCATCCTCTGCGTGTTCTGTACCAACACATCAGTAACTCGTCTCGTCTGTCCCGCAAGCGAAGGCTCAACGACGTCTTCCCGACTGACATGAGGGCTAGCTGTGATGAGCGATTCGCAGTTCACCTGGAGGTTAGATCCATCCTACGCGTGTCCTGTACCAACACATCAGTAACTCATCTCGTCTGTCCCGCAAGCGAGGGCTCAACGACGTCTTCTCGACTGACATGAGGGCTGGCTGTGATGAGCGATTCTCAGTTCACCTGGAGGTTGGATCCATCCTCCGCGTGTCCTGTACCAACACATCAGTAACTCATCTCGTCTGTCCCGCAAGCGAGGGCTCAACGACGTCTTCTCGACTGACATGAGGGCTAGCTGTGATGAGCGATTCTCAGTTCACCTGGAGGTTGGATCCATCCTCCGCGTGTTCTGTACCAACACATCAGTAACTCGTCTCGTCTGTCCCGCAAGCGAGGGCTCAACGACGTCTTGTCGACTGACATGAGGGCTAGCTGTGATGAGCGATTCTCAGTTCACCTGGAGGTTAGATCCATCCTCCGCGTGTTCTGTACCAACACATCAGTAACTCGTCTCGTCTGTCCCGCAAGCGAAGGCTCAACGACGTCTTCACGACTGACATGAGGGCTAGCTGTGATGAGCGATTCTCAGTTCACCTGGAGGTTGGATCCATCCTCCGCGTGTCCTGTACCAACACATCAGTAACTCGTCTCGTCTGTCCCGCAAGCGAAGGCTCAACGACGTCTTCTCGACTGACATGAGGGCTAGCTGTGATGAGCGATTCTCAGTTCACCTGGAGGTTAGATCCATCCTCCGCGTGTTCTGTACCAACACATCAGTAACTCGTCTCATCTGTCCCGCAAGCGAAGGCTCAACGACGTCTTCACGACTGACATGAGGGCTAGCTGTGATGAGCGATTCTCAGTTCACCTGGAGGTTAGATACATCCTCCGCGTGTCCTGTACCAACTCATCAGTAACTCGTCTCGTCTGTCCCGCAAGCGGGGGCTCAACGACGTCTTCTCGACTGACATAAGGGCTAGCTGTGATGAGCGATTCTCAGTTCACCTGGAGGTTGGATCCATCCTCCGCGTGTCCTGTACCAACACATCAGTAACTCGTCTCGTCCGTCCCGCAAGCGAGGGCTCAACGACGTCTTCTCGACTGACATAAGGGCTAGCTGTGATGAGCGATTCTCAGTTCACCTGGAGGTTGGATCCATCCTCCGCGTGTCCTGTACCAACACATCAGTAACTCGTCTCGTCTGTCCCTCAAGCGAGGGCTCAACGACGTCTTCTCGACTGACATGAGGGCTAGCTGTGATGAGCGATTCTCAGTTCACCTGGAGGTTGGATCCATCCTCCGCGTGTTCTGTACCAACACATCAGTAACTCGTCTCGTCTGTCCCGCAAGCGAGGGCTCAACGACGTCTTCTCGACTGACATGAGGGCTAGCTGTGATGAGCGATTCTCAGTTCACCTGGAGGTTAGATCCATCCTCCGCGTGTCCTGTACCAACTCATCAGTAACTCGTCTCGTCTGTCCCGCAAGCGAGGGCTCAACGACGTCTCTTCGACTCACCTGAGGGCTGGCTGTGATGAGCGGTTCTCAGTTCACCTGGAGGTTAGATCCATCATCCGCGTGTCCTGTACCAACACATCAGTAACTCGTCTCGTCTGCCCGGAAGCGAGGGCTCAACGACGTCTTCTCGACTGACATGAGGGCTAGCTGTGATGAGCGATTCTCAGTTCACCTGGAGGTTAGATCCATCCTCCGCGTGTCCTGTACCAACACATCAGTAACTCGTCTCGTCTGTCCCGCAAGCGAGGGCTCAACGACGTCTTCTCGACTGACATGAGGGCTGGCTGTCATGAGCGATTCTCAGTTCACCTGGAGGTTAGATCCATCCTCCGCGTGTCCTGTACCAACACATCAGTAACTCGTCTCGTCTGTCCCGCAAGCGAGGGCTCAACGACGTCTTCTCGACTGACATGAGGGCTGGCTGTCATGAGCGATTCTCAGTTCACCTGGAGGTTAGATCCATCCTCCGCGTGTCCTGTACCAACACATCAGTAACTCGTCTCGTCTGTCCCGCAAGCGAGGGCTCAACGACGTCTTCTCGACTGACATGAGGGCTAGCTGTGATGAGCGATTCTCAGTTCACCTGGAGGTTGGATCCATCCTCCGCGTGTTCTGTACCAACACATCAGTAACTCGTCTCGTCTGTCCCTCAAGCGAGGGCTCAACGTCGTCTTCTCGACTGACATGAGGGCTGGCTGTGATGAGCGATTCTCAGTTCACCTGGAGGTTGGATCCATCCTCCGCGTGTTCTGTACCAACACATCAGTAAGTCGTCTCGTCTGTCCCGCAAGCGAGGGCTCAACGACGTCTTCTCGACTGACATGAGGGCTAGCTGTGATGAGTGATTCTCAGTTCACCTGGAGGTAAGATCCATCCTCCGCGTGTTCTGTACCAACACATCAGTAACTCGTCTCGTCTGTCCCTCAAGCGAGGGCTCAACGATGTATTCTCGACTGACTCGAGGGCTAGCTGTCATGAGTGATTCTCAGTTCACCTGGAGGTTAGATCCATCCTCCGCGTGTTCTGTACCAACACATCAGTAAGTCGTCTCGTCTGTCC
This sequence comes from Brachyptera risi, assembly GCA_964007535.1. Taxonomy (NCBI): domain Eukaryota; kingdom Metazoa; phylum Arthropoda; class Insecta; order Plecoptera; family Taeniopterygidae; genus Brachyptera; species Brachyptera risi. The sequence goes on from OZ023332.1 coordinate 1,852,462, forward strand.
CGCAAGCGAGGGCTCAACGACGTCTTCTCGACTGACATGAGGGCTGGCTGTGATGAGCGATTCTCAGTTCACCTGGAGGTTGGATCCATCCTCCGCGTGTCCTGTACCAACACATCAGTAACTCGTCTCGTCTGTCCCGCAAGCGAGGGCTCAACGACGTCTTCTCGACTGACATGAGGGCTAGCTGTGATGAGCGATTCTCAGTTCACCTGGAGGTTAGATCCATCCTCCGCGTGTTCTGTACCAACACATCAGTAACTCGTCTCGTCTGTCCCGCAAGCGAGGGCTCAACGACGTCTTCTCGACTGACATGAGGGCTGGCTGTCATGAGCGATTCTCTCCAGTAAAATTCCATGAGTAGGTCCTCACTCTTCCCAGTCCAGGGAACACGTGACGCCTACAGGAACACTTGTGTCTGGAGTTGCCAGCATGAGGTTGCTGACCATGGATAAAAGAAGAGAAGAAGTTGGAAGAAAAAGCTCAAGACCAACAAACACCTTTTTTTATCCATCCTGACTTGGTTTTTCGTGGTTTCCCACAGTCCTCGAAGCAAATGCTAGGATGAAGTACTAACTGGCCACGACCATCAATTAGTAGAGCGATAGGCCTAATTATAACAATATAGGCCTATCGCTGATTTAATTTGTTCATTTTGTATAAGGATCAATTTTACATCTGCTGTCAAGAGAAAGAAGTGATCATTGCCCAAGCGACTTGGTTCAAAGTGGAAGATATCAATATTCGTGTGTTTATACTGGAAGACTTTTATCCATGGCGAAAAATTATGGTCACAGACAGCGCAGTCCTGGTGTTGAAGACCATTTGTTTTCAATAATCAAAATGGGATGGTAAGATCGCCCTTGTGGTGCCCCGTCCAAACGATCCTATCTTTCATCCAAAGCCTTAATTGGGGAACAATGATTTTGTATCAAGTTTCGGTGTTATTAAAGAAAAAAAAAAAAAAGAGGTTGCAAACAAGAGTTGATTGGCGAGAGGCTGAATGTGGTTCGTTGGATGAGAGGAATTTGAAGAGCGATTGTACTTCTTAGGATTTCAGATCATTTGCCCAATGAAACGGCTGATCCGATTGAACTGAAGTTCGGAATGAGGTGTAGAATTAGTATATTGGAATTCTATGAGAACTCAAATTCTCTCGAACGAAATATTTTTGATGAATTTTTTCCTCAGGGTTATTCTCATGGGATTTTTTAAAATGTTGAAATGAGTTTTCTCAGAAGTGGTTCAACCGATTGCGCCTCAAAACTATACAATATCGAATCAGTTAATAACACTCTGGTTGCCAAGTTTCAACTGATTTTGAATTTTCGTTTGACCTGTGAAGCGCGAAAAAAAAAAATCGGGCACTTTTTTTCCGGGTATGGTGGAATTGAAACTCCGCTTCGCTCATCCAATCATGTTAGTTTATTTGTTAAGCTTCCATTCATGGTAGCGGATCACGTGTTGAATGTATGAGCAATAACATTAACCGACTTGATCAGTGATGACAGAAACCCTCGTGACGTCATGTGGCAGCAGGACTCTTATTCTCGAGAATATGAGATTATGAGATGAGATGAGTGAAATGGTATGAGATTATATCTCATTCCATTTTTTATTCTCACTTCTCACCGTTTTTCTATCATTCCCGAGTTGAAAAATCGTGAAATATGAAATGAAATTGTTTTTATTCTATGAGAGACCCTCTAGGAGGCTAGCAGATTATAGCCAGTAGCAGCCCGTGAAAGTGTAAACAAATAGGATACACTGCATTCCCCAGTTAATTATCCTAGTGGCAGTATACAAAGCCATCTCGAATGCTATGCACGATATTTTACAACTCACTTTGACATTTCACAAACCTAATGGGTGGATAGATTCTCAAGCGGAATATGGAATGCCATGAAATGTGAAATAAGTGTTTCGAGAATATCAATCGGCCATTCTCAGTGAGATTATCAGAATTCCACCTGAATGATCTCATCTCATAATCTCATAATCTCGAGAATAAGGGTCCAGATCAAGTGTTGGTTTCCACGCAACGTTTCTTAGAACGTGAAGTCATCTGTGACTACTTGTACATATGTACAACTTGAAACAAGTTTAACGGTACCTGGCTGGCTGGCTGGCTGGACAGAGCGTATTGAATGTCGTCTCCTAGTGTAGAATGTGCTCCAGTTTAACGGTACCTGGCTGGCTGGCTGGACAGAGCGTATTGAATGTCGTCTCCTAGTGTAGAATGTGCTCCAGTTTAACGGTACCTGGCTGGCTGGCTGGCTGGACAGAGCGTATTGAATGTCGTCTCCTAGTGTAGAATGTGCTCCAGTTTAACGGTACCTGGCTGGCTGGCTGGACAGAGCGTATTGAATGTCGTCTCCTAGTGTAGAATGTGCTCCAGTTTAACGGTACCTGGCTGGCTGGCTGGACAGAGCGTATTGAATGTCGTCTGCTAGTGTAGAATGTGCTCCAGTTCAACGGTACCTGGCTGGCTGGCTGGACAGAGCGTATTGAATGTCGTCTCCTAGTGTAGAATGTGCTCCAGTTTAACGGTACCTGGCTGGCTGGCTGGCTGGACAGAGCGTATTGAATGTCGTCTCCTAGTGTAGAATGTGCTCCAGTTTAACGGTACCTGGCTGGCTGGCTGGACAGAGCGTATTGAATGTCGTCTCCTAGTGTAGAATGTGCTCCAGTTTAACGGTACCTGGCTGGCTGGCTGGCTGGACAGAGCGTATTGAATGTCGTCTGCTAGTGTAGAATGTGCTCCAGTTTAACGGTACCTGGCTGGCTGGCTGGACAGAGCGTATTGAATGTCGTCTCCTAGTGTAGAATGTGCTCCAGTTCAACGGTACCTGGCTGGCTGGCTGGACAGAGCGTATTGAATGTCGTCTCCTAGTGTAGAATGTGCTCCAGTTTAACGGTACCTGGCTGGCTGGCTGGACAGAGCGTATTGAATGTCGTCTCCTAGTGTAGAATGTGCTCCAGTTTAACGGTACCTGGCTGGCTGGCTGAACAGAGCGTATTGAATGTCGTCTCCTAGTGTAGAATGTGCTCCAGTTTAACGGTACCTGGCTGGCTGGCTGGCTGGACAGAGCGTATTGAATGTCGTCTCCTAGTGTAGAATGTGCTCCAGTTTAACGGTACCTGGCTGGCTGGCTGGACAGAGCGTATTGAATGTCGTCTCCTAGTGTAGAATGTGCTCCAGTTTAACGGTACCTGGCTGGCTGGCTGGACAGAGCGTATTGAATGTCGTCTGCTAGTGTAGAATGTGCTCCAGTTCAACGGTACCTGGCTGGCTGGCTGGACAGAGCGTATTGAATGTCGTCTCCTAGTGTAGAATGTGCTCCAGTTTAACGGTACCTGGCTGGCTGGCTGGCTGGACAGAGCGTATTGAATGTCGTCTGCTAGTGTAGAATGTGCTCCAGTTTAACGGTACCTGGCTGGCTGGCTGGACAGAGCGTATTGAATGTCGTCTCCTAGTGTAGAATGTGCTCCAGTTTAACGGTACCTGGCTGGCTGGCTGGCTGGACAGAGCGTATTGAATGTCGTCTCCTAGTGTAGAATGTGCTCCAGTTTAACGGTACCTGGCTGGCTGGCTGGACAGAGCGTATTGAATGTCGTCTCCTAGTGTAGAATGTGCTCCAGTTTAACGGTACCTGGCTGGCTGGCTGGCTGGACAGAGCGTATTGAATGTCGTCTCCTAGTGTAGAATGTGCTCCAGTTTAACGGTACCTGGCTGGCTGGCTGGACAGAGCGTATTGAATGTCGTCTCCTAGTGTAGAATGTGCTCCAGTTTAACGGTACCTGGCTGGCTGGCTGGCTGGACAGAGCGTATTGAATGTCGTCTGCTAGTGTAGAATGTGCTCCAGTTTAACGGTACCTGGCTGGCTGGCTGGACAGAGCGTATTGAATGTCGTCTCCTAGTGTAGAATGTGCTCCAGTTTAACGGTACCTGGCTGGCTGGCTGGACAGAGCGTATTGAATGTCGTCTCCTAGTGTAGAATGTGCTCCAGTTTAACGGTACCTGGCTGGCTGGCTGGACAGAGCGTATTGAATGTCGTCTCCTAGTGTAGAATGTGCTCCAGTTTAACGGTACCTGGCTGGCTGGCTGGACAGAGCGTATTGAATGTCGTCTCCTAGTGTAGAATGTGCTCCAGTTTAACGGTACCTGGCTGGCTGGCTGAACAGAGCGTATTGAATGTCGTCTCCTAGTGTAGAATGTGCTCCAGTTTAACGGTACCTGGCTGGCTGGCTGGACAGAGCGTATTGAATGTCGTCTCCTAGTGTAGAATGTGCTCCAGTTTAACGGTACCTGGCTGGCTGGCTGGACAGAGCGTATTGAATGTCGTCTCCTAGTGTAGAATGTGCTCCAGTTTAACGGTACCTGGCTGGCTGGCTGGACAGAGCGTATTGAATGTCGTCTCCTAGTGTAGAATGTGCTCCAGTTTAACGGTACCTGGCTGGCTGGCTGGACAGAGCGTATTGAATGTCGTCTCCTAGTGTAGAATGTGCTCCAGTTTAACGGTACCTGGCTGGCTGGCTGGACAGAGCGTATTGAATGTCGTCTCCTAGTGTAGAATGTGCTCCAGTTTAACGGTACCTGGCTGGCTGGCTGGCTGGACAGAGCGTATTGAATGTCGTCTCCTAGTGTAGAATGTGCTCCAGTTTAACGGTACCTGGCTGGCTGGCTGGACAGAGCGTATTGAATGTCGTCTCCTAGTGTATAATGTGCTCCAGTTTAACGGTACCTGGCTGGCTGGCTGGACAGAGCGTATTGAATGTCGTCTGCTAGTGTAGAATGTGCTCCAGTTCAACGGTACCTGGCTGGCTGGCTGGACAGAGCGTATTGAATGTCGTCTCCTAGTGTAGAATGTGCTCCAGTTTAACGGTACCTGGCTGGCTGGCTGGCTGGACAGAGCGTATTGAATGTCGTCTCCTAGTGTAGAATGTGCTCCAGTTTAACGGTACCTGGCTGGCTGGCTGGAAAGAGCGTATTGAATGTCGTCTCCTAGTGTAGAATGTGCTCCAGTTTAACGGTACCTGGCTGGCTGGCTGGCTGGACAGAGCGTATTGAATGTCGTCTGCTAGTGTAGAATGTGCTCCAGTTTAACGGTACCTGGCTGGCTGGCTGGACAGAGCGTATTGAATGTCGTCTCCTAGTGTAGAATGTGCTCCAGTTCAACGGTACCTGGCTGGCTGGCTGGACAGAGCGTATTGAATGTCGTCTCCTAGTGTAGAATGTGCTCCAGTTTAACGGTACCTGGCTGGCTGGCTGGACAGAGCGTATTGAATGTCGTCTCCTAGTGTAGAATGTGCTCCAGTTTAACGGTACCTGGCTGGCTGGCTGAACAGAGCGTATTGAATGTCGTCTCCTAGTGTAGAATGTGCTCCAGTTTAACGGTACCTGGCTGGCTGGCTGGCTGGACAGAGCGTATTGAATGTCGTCTCCTAGTGTAGAATGTGCTCCAGTTTAACGGTACCTGGCTGGCTGGCTGGACAGAGCGTATTGAATGTCGTCTCCTAGTGTAGAATGTGCTCCAGTTTAACGGTACCTGGCTGGCTGGCTGGACAGAGCGTATTGAATGTCGTCTGCTAGTGTAGAATGTGCTCCAGTTCAACGGTACCTGGCTGGCTGGCTGGACAGAGCGTATTGAATGTCGTCTCCTAGTGTAGAATGTGCTCCAGTTTAACGGTACCTGGCTGGCTGGCTGGCTGGACAGAGCGTATTGAATGTCGTCTGCTAGTGTAGAATGTGCTCCAGTTTAACGGTACCTGGCTGGCTGGCTGGACAGAGCGTATTGAATGTCGTCTCCTAGTGTAGAATGTGCTCCAGTTTAACGGTACCTGGCTGGCTGGCTGGCTGGACAGAGCGTATTGAATGTCGTCTCCTAGTGTAGAATGTGCTCCAGTTTAACGGTACCTGGCTGGCTGGCTGGACAGAGCGTATTGAATGTCGTCTCCTAGTGTAGAATGTGCTCCAGTTTAACGGTACCTGGCTGGCTGGCTGGCTGGACAGAGCGTATTGAATGTCGTCTCCTAGTGTAGAATGTGCTCCAGTTTAACGGTACCTGGCTGGCTGGCTGGACAGAGCGTATTGAATGTCGTCTCCTAGTGTAGAATGTGCTCCAGTTTAACGGTACCTGGCTGGCTGGCTGGCTGGACAGAGCGTATTGAATGTCGTCTGCTAGTGTAGAATGTGCTCCAGTTTAACGGTACCTGGCTGGCTGGCTGGACAGAGCGTATTGAATGTCGTCTCCTAGTGTAGAATGTGCTCCAGTTTAACGGTACCTGGCTGGCTGGCTGGACAGAGCGTATTGAATGTCGTCTCCTAGTGTAGAATGTGCTCCAGTTTAACGGTACCTGGCTGGCTGGCTGGACAGAGCGTATTGAATGTCGTCTCCTAGTGTAGAATGTGCTCCAGTTTAACGGTACCTGGCTGGCTGGCTGGACAGAGCGTATTGAATGTCGTCTCCTAGTGTAGAATGTGCTCCAGTTTAACGGTACCTGGCTGGCTGGCTGAACAGAGCGTATTGAATGTCGTCTCCTAGTGTAGAATGTGCTCCAGTTTAACGGTACCTGGCTGGCTGGCTGGACAGAGCGTATTGAATGTCGTCTCCTAGTGTAGAATGTGCTCCAGTTTAACGGTACCTGGCTGGCTGGCTGGACAGAGCGTATTGAATGTCGTCTCCTAGTGTAGAATGTGCTCCAGTTCAACGGTACCTGGCTGGCTGGCTGGACAGAGCGTATTGAATGTCGTCTCCTAGTGTAGAATGTGCTCCAGTTCAACGGTACCTGGCTGGCTGGCTGGACAGAGCGTATTGAATGTCGTCTCCTAGTGTAGAATGTGCTCCAGTTCAACGGTACCTGGCTGGCTGGCTGGACAGAGCGTATTGAATGTCGTCTCCTAGTGTAGAATGTGCTCCAGTTAAATGGACCGTAGCAAAGTGTTACTCAAGACGCCAGCATCATCTGGAACCCTGTCTGAAGCTGGAACCTCGGGTTCTGGAGCTCACAGAGCTGGAACCTCTTCAAAACAAGCTGATCGATATTTTCCCAATCAATTTCAAATACTTTTCAATACACTCACTCGAAAACCACGGCTAGCACGCTGAACCGTCATTCTGGATAAGGTTTGGTTTATTGGATGAGCGAAGCGAAGTTTCGCCATACACGAAAAAAAGTGCCTGTTTTTTTGTTTGTTTGTTTGTTTGGTTTTTTGTTCGCGCTCCACAGGTCAGCCAAAAATTCGAAATCAGTTGAAACTTGGCACACACAAGTATTCTCTTATCCAATTCGATACTGTATAGTTTTTAGGCGCGATCGGTTCAACCACTTCTGAGAAAACTCATTCCAAAGTTTTTAAAAATCCCATTAGAATAACACGGAGGGAAAAATTCGTGAAAAATATTTCATCTGAGAGGATTCAAATTCGCAGGGAATTTCAACCTGATAATGATACGCATTATTCCGAACTTTCACTCAAATCAGATCAGCCGTTTCGATGTAAGAAAATATATAATGTTATTTGTGTTAAATTGAGATACCTATTAAATCAAAGCAACAAGTGTCACCACTTGATTGTAAACGATTGAAACAAAGCCTTCTTTATTATCATATAAATTATTGATGGAAAATAAGATGGCAGTGATGTAATGGTTTGGATCTCAAGGTGTATATATATATATATATATATATATATATATATATATATATATATATATATATATATATATATATATATATATATATGTATATATATATATATATATATATATATATATATATATATATATATATATATATATATATATATATATATATATATATATATATATATATATATATATATATATATATATATATATATATATATATATATGTGCTTACGTAGGTTCTCGTGGCCAATGGTAGTTGGTAGTAATATTTCTGCGGTAATGCCACTATGTTGAAACTCTTCGTGTCGACGTTTCGGCAGAATTTGCTCCGCCATCTTCAGGACTCGGTCGGTGGTCAGCACTCGAAGTGACACTTCGAGTGCTGACCACCGACCGAGTCCTGAAGATGGCGGAGCAAATTCTGCCGAAACGTCGACACGAAGAGTTTCAACATAGTGGCATTACCGCAGAAATATTACTACCATATATATATATATATATATATATATATATATATATATATATATATATATATATATATATATATATATATATATATATATATATATATATATATATATATATATATATATATATATATATATATATATATAATAACCAATCCAAAGATAAGTTGATATGTTCCAGCTCATCCATCAACGCGGCAACACATAACGCGTTTGCCTAGTTCCTTAACAACAGGCCACGACCGACTCCCTCACACAATCCAAACACTCCCAATATAACAACCTCTAAACTCCTCCTGAAATAATAATATCATCCGATTCATCATTCACTGACGCAAATACGTCTCCGTCATGAGTAGACCTACAGTGCGACGTTAGGCCCAATATGCCGAGATATATTGGCGTCGGGTGAATGATTGATGAGATAAGAAGATGGAAATGTCTCCAGAGGTGATGGGAATAGGGACAAGAGGGAACGAAGGGGTCGCAGCCATTCTGTAGGAACCATCCCGACAATCATCCAAACGAAATGAAGGAAGTTGAGAAACCACCGTACGTGGTCAGTGTCTGGGATCGAACCAAGACCGTTGCCATGGAGCGGGCGTGCTACCGCTGACCTACCAGTGCCGGTAGCTCGACAGAGTTGATCGGGTCTGCAACACATCCAGTTGCCACAACTGGCGACGACCAGATAGGATGTTGGCACGATGACATGGTCCACGGTGCAATGAGAGGGAGTGAGAGGATTGCAGGTGCTTGAACGTACCATCATTATTGCCTGTCGAACACATCAATATGAAGAGCACCACAACCAGATGTGTGATTGCTATGTGATGATCATCCCATAGTGACAATAATCAGAGAATAATTATGATCAATAATAACTAATATAGAATAATATATAGTAACAAGTGATGGTGATCTCCCTATCCCACACCACTGACGCACGGGTGGTTCGAGCCTCCATCTCTCGTGTGTAACTTGTATCCACGAGAGATGAAGGTTCCGAGCGACCGTCCCCCCTATCCCACAACACTAGCGCACGGGTGGTTCGAGCCTCCATCTCTCGTGTGTAACTTGTATCCACGAGAGATGGAGGCTCCGAGTGACCGTCCCCCCCATCCCACACCACTAGCGCACGGGTGGTTCGAGCCTCCATCTCTCGTGTGTAACTTGTATCCACGAGAGATGGAGGCTCCGAGTGACCGTCCCCCCCATCCCGCACCACTAGCGCACGGGTGGTTCGAGCCTTCATTTCTCGTCTGTAACTTGTATCCACGAGAGATAGAGGCTCCGAGTGACCGTCCCCCCTATCCCACACCACTAGCGCACGGGTGGTTCGAGCCTCCATCTCTCGTGTGTAACTTGTATCCATGAGAGTTGGAGGTTCCGAGCGACCGTCCCCCCTATCCCACAGCACTAGCGCACGGGTGGTTCGAGCCTCCATCTCTCGTGTGTAACTTGTATCCACGAGAGATGGAGGTTCCGAGCGACCGTCCCCCCTATCCCACAGCACTAGCGCACGGGTGGTTCGAGCCTCCATCTCTCGTGTGTAACTTGTATCCACGAGAGATGGAGGTTCCGAGCGACCGTCCCCCCTATCCCACACCACTAGCGCCCGGGTGGTTCGAGCCTTCATCTCTCGTGTGTAACTTGTATCCACGAGAGATGGAGGTTCCGAGCGACCGTCCCCCCTATCCCACAGCACTAGCGCACGGGTGGTTCGAGCCTCCATCTCTCGTGTGTAACTTGTATCCACGAGAGATGGAGGTTCCGAGCGACCGTCCCCCCTATCCCACAGCACTAGCGCACGGGTGGTTCGAGCCTCCATCTCTCGTGTGTAACTTGTATCCACGAGAGATGGAGGTTCCGAGCGACCGTCCCCCCTATCCCACACCACTAACACACGGGTGGTTCGAGCCTCCATCTCTCGTGTGTAACTTGTATCCACGAGAGATGGAGGTTCCGAGCGACCGTCCCCCCTATCCCACACCACTAGCGCACGGGTGGTTCGAGCCTTCATCTCTCGTCTGTAACTTGTATCCACGAGAGATGGAGGTTGCGAGCGACCGTCCCCCCCATCCTTCACCACTAGCGCACGGGTGGTTCGAGCCTCCATCTCTCGTGTGTAACTTGTATCCACGAGAGATGGAGGTTCCGAGCGACCGTCCCCCCTATCACACACCACTAGCGCACGGGTGGTTCGAGCCTTCATCTCTCGTGTGTAACTTGTATCCACGAGAGATGAAGATTCCAAGCGACCGTCCCCCCCATCCTTCACCACTAGCGCACGGGTGGTTCGAGCCTCCATCTCTCGTGTGTAACTTGTATCCACGAGAGATGGAGGCTCCGAGCGACCGTCCCCCCTATCCCTCACCACTAGCGCACGGGTGGTTCGAGCCTCCATCTCTCGTGTGTAACTTGTATCCACGAGAGATGAAGGTTCCGAGCGACCGTCCCCCCTATCCCACAGCACTAGCGCACGGGTGGTTCGAGCCTCCATCTCTCGTGTGTAACTTGTATCCACGAGAGATGGAGGCTCCGAGCGGCCGTTCCCCCTATCCCACACCACTAACGCACGGGTGGTTCGAGCCTCCATCTCTCGTGTGTACCTTGTATCCACGAGAGTTGGAGGCTCCGAGCGACCGTCTCCCCTATCCCACACCACTAGCACACGGGTGGTTCGAGCCTCCATCTCTCGTGTGTAACTTGTATCCACGAGAGATGGAGGCTCCCAGCGACCGTCCCCCCTATCCCACACCACTAGCGCACGGGTGGTTCGAGCCTCCATCTCTCGTGTGTAACTTGTATCCACGAGAGATGGAGGTTCCAAGCGACCGTCCCCCCTATCCCACACCACTAGCGTACGGGTGGTTCAAGCCTCCATCTCTCGTGTGTAACTTGTATCCACGAGAGATGGAGGATCCGAGCGACCGTCCCCCCTATCCCACAACACTAGCGCACGGGTGGTTCGAGCCTCCATCTCTCGTGTGTCACTTGTATCCACGAGAGATGGAGGATCCGAGCGACCGTCCCCCCTATCCCACAACACTAGCGCACGGGTGGTTCGAACCGTCATCTCTCGTGTGTTACTTGTATCCACGAGAGATGAAGGTTCCGAGCGACCGTCCCCCCTGCCCCACACCACTAGCGCACGGGTGGTTCGAGCCTCCATCTCTCGTGTGTAACTTGTATCCACGAGAGATGGAGGTTCCGAGCGACCGTCCCCCCTATCCCACACCACTAGCGCACGGGTGGTTCGAGCCTCCACCTCTAGTGTGTAACTTGTATCCACGAGAGATGGAGGCTCCGAGCGACCGTCCCTCCTATCCCACACCACTAGCACACGGGTGGTTCGAGCCTCCATCTCTCGTGTGATACTTGTATCCACGAGAGATGAAGGTTTCAAGCGACCGTCCCTCCTATCCCATACCACTAGCGCACGGGTGGTTCGAGCCTTCATCTCTCGTGTGTAACTTGTATCCATGAGAGGTGAGGGGTCCGAGCGACCGTCCCCCCTATCCCACAGCACTAGCGCACGGGTGGTTCGAGCCTCCATCTCTTGTGTGTAACTTGTACCCACGAGAGATGAAGGTTCCGAGCGACCGTCCCTCATATTCCACACCACTAGCGCACGGGTGGTTCGAGCCTTCATCTCTCGTGTGTAACTTGTATCCATGAGAGGTGAGGGGTCCGAGCGACCGTCCCCCCTATCCCACAGCACTAGCGTACGGGTGGTTCGAGCCACCATCACTCGTGTGTTACTTGTATCCACGAGAGATGGAGGTTCCGAGCGACCGCCCCCCCTATCCCACACCACTAGCGCACGGGTGGTTCGAGCCTCCATGTCTGACTACTACTATACAGCTGTATCGACAACGCTCTGTGTCACACCTGCAACCACAATGGTGCCACTTCGCGATGCAGTTTCATGCCAACCGACGAGAAATGAGAGAAACAAACCAACCACTCATCATTGTGAGTGGAACTGCAGTCCAGTGATGCTGGCTCTGAGATGGCGACCTGGTCCTCCAGGACACACTGGATCACACAGTTTGGTTGATAATCGGGTCCTTGATCACCGTCACTTTATAAACAAACATTCGCGTTTAAATTTGCCTGATCAATTTGTTGATTCGCAATACCAATTCATCCCCATCATTTCTTCAGTTGATGCGCTCAGTTCATGTGATCTGTGAGGTATGGGGCATATCGGACCTAGTTCGATCCTCGCCACTGTCCATCTCCACAAGGGTTTTCTCGTGGTCTGTCTCTGTAGTCTAGGCTGAACCTGGGATGGTTCCGACAATATAGGCCACGATCGCTTCCTTCCCACTATCATTCCCATTAACCAAGAAACCTTCATCACATCATCCCATTAATCATTCATCCGACGCCAATCGATCTCAGTTATCACTATAGTAGGTCGTTGAATCCGATATAGTCTTCTGTTTGTTATTGTTTCATTTTGTTCGTATTGTTGCTTCCGACGCGTCGACCAGCTACCCTGACGATAGCCAGGGGACTCTAGCGTTGGATGTTCGGTCATGTCTCCCTTCTTTCACATCTTGTTCATATTGCGTTCTGACGACACACTGTACTGGTGGCTACGATCTATTGGCGTCTGTGGATGATGAATGAGATGATGGGATGATGAAATGAAAGGTTATTCTATTATATGTGTTCTTGATGGTGAGAAGGAGTCGGTCATGGCCTGTTGTTGAGGAACCATCCCAGTATTAACCTGAACGACAGAGTGAAACCACGTTGAACGCCTGTCAGGATGGTCGACCATGGCGGGAATCGAACCCCGGTCTCCCGAATGACGGTTCAGTGTGTTACCACTCGGCCACTCGTCTCGGTCCCTTCTCTCATCCCCAGCGTTCCATACCTTCACTCTCTGGTCTCGCTTTCTGTTGGGGACCGCATCTTGGACAGATTTACAGGCTGCACTTTCGCCACGTATATCGCAACAACTACAAACTCCACGGGCTTTCAGTGAAATGCAGTACATAAACAATATCTCACAATTAGATATGATAAATACAAATTTGAAGAATAATTTTATTATGGAGCAATAATCGAATCAAAATGTGCCTGATTCGATGGTTTTCATTACTCAATTCCCGGTTACCGAATAATCGTGGGAATAAAATCCAATTGCACAGAATTAAGTTCAACTTTGCTTATCTATATTCAGAATTTTGACTTGCCTGTGATTCCATAGTTTCCCCAGTGTCCTGGTCAAAATGTTTAATGTAATTAGATTTTGTCCAAATTTTGAAATGAAAAACTCCCCCATCTAGCGGTGGTTCCTGGAGCTCTTTCACTATCACCCACTTTCTTATTTCTCAACCCACAACCAAACTTCTGTTCGCACATCGAACTTGGGCCGAGCATTTCGAAGAAAACATGCTCAGCTAAGATGCGGGCTCTTCAGAGTCCACGGGAGTCGATCCAGCGATCTATTAGTTTCCTGGTGTTGACTTCTGAACGGAACGAGATATAGACATTGTAATAGCCTACATGAGAAATACAGACAATTATAATAGCTTCAAGATGACAGGCCTTTAAGCAACTTATAACCATTCAGGTCATTTTGCATAACTGTCAAGCGTTTTTACTGACTTATTTCTTATACCCGTAACAACACATCTTGTATACTTAAGGGTGAGTGTATGTATTATGTATATATCACTATGAGATAATAATCATCTTTCCATATATCCATCTATCTACAGCTAAGAAATGTGTTTGTTTTTTCGGCTTAATTTACGCTTGAAAAATGCGACATGACTTGAATAGTTATAACCTATCATCTTGAAGTTATATCATAATTACCAGTTTTCCTCGTGTATTAGAATATCTATATCTCATACCGTTCAGAAGTGAACACCAAGAAACCGATATTTCGCTGGATCGACTCCCGTGGCCTCTCGAGCTGGTTGTTATTCTGCGCATACAGTCTGCGCAGAGGCGTCGATCCACATGGCTGCTGTATCACGTGACGCATGGCGACTCTCATATCACAGCTCCATGGCAGCCCGGAGAGCATGTACTATTATAATAATAATAATGATAATATTAATAATATTATTTCTTCGCTTTGATCATTGATCTTCCACAGGAGATATCAGTCGGGTCAAGACACATGTAACATGCGGACAAAACATCCAATCACAGAACCTACACGGACATATGAACAGAGAACAACTCATGAGTACCAATACATAGACAAACTAAGACCGTGCTGAGGGCCAATTAATTCACAGTCAACAGTACGAATAGTGGAGAATATTGATCGGAATAAGAAATATGAGAATGGTCGAAATATGACAATGGCTCGACAGCCACATGTCTCTGCTCGAGCTGGACACCCCTGGCTGGACAGCCGCATGTCACAGCTAGGGTTGGACACCCCTGGATTGACGACCGCGTGTCTCAGCGAAGGTTGGACACGCTGGTTGGACGGCAGCCTGTCTCTGCTGGATTTGAACACTCCTGGCTCGACAACCGTTTGTCCCTGCTCAGGTAGGACACCCCTGGCTGGACAGCAGCGTGCCTCTGCTAGAGTTGGACCGTACTGGCTCGACAGCCGCGTGTTTCTGATGAAGTTGGACACCCGTGGCTAGACGGTTGCATGACACTGCTAGAGTTGGACACACCTGGCCAGACGGCCGCATGTCACTGCTGGAGTTGGACACCCCTGGTTGAACAACCGCAAGTCTCTGCTTGGGTTGGACACTCCTGGCTCGACAGCCGCGTGTCTCTGATGGATTTGGACACCCCTGACTGAACGGCCGCATGTCACTGATAGAGTTGGACACCCCTGGCTCGACAGCAACGTGTCACTGCTTGAGTTGGACACTCCTGGCTACACGGCCACGTGTCGCTGCTTGAGTTGGGCACCCCTGGCTGGACGGCCGCGTGTCTCTGCTCGTGTTGGACACACCTGGCTAGACGGCTGCGTGACACTGCTTGTGTTGGACACTCCTGGCTGGATGGTCGCGTGTCACTGCTCGTGTTGGACACCCTGGCTAGACAGTCACGTGTCACTGCTTGAGTTGGACTATCCTGGCTAGACGGCCACGTGTCTCTGCTGGAGATGGACACCCCTGACTGGACAGCCGCGTACCACTGCTTGAGTTGGACACTCCTGGTTCGACAGTCGCGAGTCTCTGCCTGTGTTGGACACCCCTGGCTAGACGGCCGCATGTCACAGCTCGGATTGGACACTTCTGGCTGGACGGCCACGTGTCACTGCTCGTGTTGGACACTCCTGGCTGGACGGCCGCGTGTCACTGCTCGAGTTGGACACCCCTGGCTAGGAGGCCGCGTGTCTCTGCTGGAGTTGGACACTCCTGGCTGGACGGCCGCGTGTCACTGCTAGCGTTGGACACCCCTGGCTGGACGGCAGCGTGTCACTGCTCGTGTTGGACACCCCTGGCTGGACGGACGCGTGTCACAGCTAGGGTTGGACACCCCTGGCTAGAAGGCCGCGTGTCTCTGCTGGAGTTGGACACCCCTGGCTGGACGATCCGCGAGTCTCTGCCTGTGTTGGACACCCCTGGCTAGACGGCCGCATGTCACAGCTAGGGTTGGACACTCCTGGCTAGACAGCCGCGTGTCACTGCTTGATTTGGACACCACTTGCTGAAAGGCCACGTGTCTCTGCTTGAGTTGGACACCCCTGGCTAGAAGGCTGCGTGTCTCTGCTCGTGTTGGACACTCCTGGCTGGACGACCGCGTGTCTCTGCTCGAGTTGGACACCCCTGGCTAGGAGGCCGCGTGTCTCTGCTGGAGTTGGACACTCCTGGCTGGACGATCCGCGAGTCTCTGCCTGTGTTGGACACCCCTGGCTAGAAGGCTGCGTGTCTCTGCTCGAGTTGGACACTCCTGGCTGGACGATCCGCGAGTCTCTGCCTGTGTTGGACACCCCTGGCTAGACGGCCGCGTGTCACAGCTAGGGTTGGACACTCCTGGCTAGAAGGCCGTGTGTCTCCGCTTGGGTTGGACACCCCTGGCAAGACAGCCGCGTGTCACTGCTTGAGTTGGACACCCCTGGCCAAAAGGCCGTGTGTCTCTGCTCGTTTTGGACACCCCTGGCTGGTCTGCCGCGTGTCACTGCTAGGGTTGGACACCCCTGGCTAGAAGGCCGCGTGTCTCTGCTCGTTTTGGACACCCCTGGCTAGACGGCCGCGTGTCACTGCTAGCGTTGGACACCCCTGGCCAGACAGCCGCGTGTCACTGCTGGGATTGGACACTCCTGGCTAGAAGGCCGTGTGTCTCCGCTTGAGTTGGACACCCCTGGCAAGACAGCCGCGTGTCACTGCTTGAGTTGGACACCCCTGGCTAAAAGGCCGTGTGTCTCTGCTCGTTTTGGACACCCCTGGCTGGTCTGCCGCGTGTCACTGCCAGGGTTGGATACCCCTGGCTAGAAGGCCGCGTGTCACTGCTCGTGTCGGACACTCCTGGCTAGAAGGCCGTGTGTCTCCGCTTGAGTTGGACACCCCTGGCAAGACAGCCGCGTGTCACTGCTTGAGTTGGACACCCCTGGCTAAAAGGCCGTGTGTCTCTGCTCGTTTTGGACACCCCTGGCTGGTCCGCCGCGTGTCACTGCTAGGGTTGGACACCCCTGGCTAGAAGGCCGCGTGTCTCTGCTCGTTTTGGACACCCCTGGCTAGACGGCCGCGTGTCACTGCTAGCGTTGGACACCCCTGGCCAGACAGCCGCGTGTCACTGCTTGAGTTGGACACCCCTGGCTAAAAGGCCGTGTGTCTCTGCTTGAGTTGGACACTCCTGGCTGGACGGCAGCGTGTCTCTGCTTGAGTTGGACACTCCTGGCTGGACGGCAGCGTGTCACTGCTAGCGTTGGACACCCCTGGCCAGACAGCCGCGTGTCACTGCTTGAGTTGGACACCCCTGGCTAAAAGGCCGTGTGTCTCTGCTTGAGTTGGACACTCCTGGCTGGACGGCAGCGTGTCTCTGCTTGAGTTGGACACTCCTGGCTGGACGGCAGCGTGTCACTGCTAGCGTTGGACACCCCTGGCCAGACAGCCGCGTGTCACTGCTTGAGTTGGACACTCCTGGCTGGACGGCAGCGTGTCACTGCTTGAGTTGGACACTCCTGGCTGGACAGCAGCGTGTCACTGCTTGAGTTGGACACCCCTGGCTGAAAGGCCGTGTGTCTCTGCTTGAGTTGGACACTCCTGGCTGGACGGCAGCGTGTCACTGCCAGTGTTGGACACCCCTGGCAGGACGGCAGCGTGCCACTGCTCGAGTTGGACACTCCTGGCTGGACAGCAGCGTGTCACTGCCAGTGTTGGACACTCCTGGCTGGACAGCAGCGTGTCACTGCCAGTGTTGGACACTCCTGGCAGGACGGCAGCGTGTCACTGCTGGAGTTGGACACTCCTGGCTGGACGGCAGCGTGTCACTGCCAGTGTTGGACACCCCTGGCAGGACGGCAGCGTGCCACTGCTCGTGTTGAACACTCCTGGCTGGACAGCAGCGTGTCACTGCCAGTGTTGGACACCCCTGGCAGGACGGCAGCGTGCCACTGCTTGAGTTGGACACTCCTGGCTGGACAGCAGCGTGTCACTGCTCGTGTTGTACACCCCTGGCTGGACAGCAGCGTGTCACTGCTCGTGTTGGACACTCCTGGCTGGACGGCAGCGTGTCACTGCTCGTGTTGGACACTCCTGGCTGGACGGCAGCGTGTCACTGCTGGAGTTGGACACCCCTGGCTGGACGGCAGCGTGTCACTGCTGGAGTTGGACACCCCTGGCAGGACGGCAGCGTGTCACTGCCAGTGTTGGACACTCCTGGCTGGACGGCAGCGTGTCACTGCTGGAGTTGGACACCCCTGGCAGGACGGCAGCGTGCCACTGCTCGTGTTGAACACTCCTGGCTGGACAGCAGCGTGTCACTGCCAGTGTTGGACACCCCTGGCAGGACGGCAGCGTGCCACTGCTTGAGTTGGACACTCCTGGCTGGACAGCAGCGTGTCACTGCTCGTGTTGTACACCCCTGGCTGGACAGCAGCGTGTCACTGCTCGTGTTGGACACTCCTGGCTGGACGGCCGCGTGTCGCTGCTCGTGTTGTACACTCCTGGCTGGACGGCCGCGTGTCACTGCTGGAGTTGGACACCCCTGGCAGGACGGCAGCGTGTCACTGCCAGTGTTGGACACTCCTGGCTGGACGGCCACGTGTCTCTGCTCGTGTTGTACACTCATGGCAGGACGGCCGCGTGACACTGCTCGTGTTGGACACTCCTGGCTGGACAGCAGCGTGACACTGCTCGTGTTGAACACTCCTGGCTGGACGGCCGCGTGTC
Source organism: Brachyptera risi (assembly GCA_964007535.1). NCBI lineage: Eukaryota > Metazoa > Arthropoda > Insecta > Plecoptera > Taeniopterygidae > Brachyptera > Brachyptera risi. The sequence goes on from OZ023332.1 coordinate 1,870,915, forward strand.
TCTGCTCGTGTTGGACACTCCTGGCTGGACGGCAGCGTGTCACTGCTGGAGTTGGACACCCCTGGCAGGACGGCAGCGTGTCACTGCCAGTGTTGGACACTCCTGGCTGGACGGCCGCGTGACACTGCTCGTGTTGAACACTCCTGGCTGGACAGCAGCGTGTCACTGCCAGTGTTGGACACTCCTGGCTGGACGGCAGCGTGTCACTGCTCGTGTTGGACACTCCTGGCTGGACAGCAGCGTGTCACTGCCAGTGTTGGACACTCCTGGCTGGACAGCAGCGTGTCACTGCCAGTGTTGGACACTCCTGGCTGGACAGCAGCGTGTCACTGCTCGTGTTGGACACTCCTGGCTGGACAGCAGCGTGACACTGCTCGTGTTGAACACTCCTGGCTGGACGGCCGCGTGTCTCTGCTCGTGTTGGACACTCCTGGCTGGACGGCAGCGTGTCACTGCTGGAGTTGGACACCCCTGGCAGGACGGCAGCGTGTCACTGCCAGTGTTGGACACTCCTGGCTGGACGGCCGCGTGTCACTGCTCGTGTTGGACACTCCTGGCTGGACAGCAGCGTGTCACTGCCAGTGTTGGACACTCCTGGCTGGACGGCCGCGTGTCTCTGCTCGTGTTGGACACTCCTGGCTGGACAGCAGCGTGTCACTGCTCGAGTTGGACTCTCCTGGCTGGACGGCAGCGTGTCACTGCCAGTGTTGGACACTCCTGGCTGGACAGCAGCGTGTCACTGCTTGAGTTGGACACTCCTGGCTGGACGGCAGCGTGTCACTGCCAGTGTTGGACACTCCTGGCTGGACAGCAGCGTGTCACTGCCAGTGTTGGACACTCCTGGCTGGACAGCAGCGTGTCACTGCTTGAGTTGGACACTCCTGGCTGGACGGCAGCGTGTCACTGCCAGTGTTGGACACCCCTGGCAGGACGGCCGCGTGTCACTGCTTGTGTTGGACACTCCTGGCTGGACAGCAGCGTGTCACTGCCAGTGTTGGACACCCCTGGCAGGACGGCAGCGTGCCACTGCTTGAGTTGGACACTCCTGGCTGGACAGCAGCGTGTCACTGCTCGTGTTGAACACTCCTGGCTGGACAGCAGCGTGTCACTGCTCGTGTTGAACACTCCTGGCTGGACAGCAGCGTGTCACTGCCAGTGTTGGACACTCTTGGCTGGACAGCAGCGTGTCACTGATCGTGTTGGACACTCCTGGCTGGACAGCAGCGTGTCACTGCTCGTGTTGGACACTCCTGGCTGGACAGCAGCGTGTCACTGCCAGTGTTGGACACCCCTGGCAGGACGGCAGCGTGTCACTGCTCGTGTTGGACACTCCTGGCTGGACAGCAGCGTGTCACTGCTCGTGTTGGACACTCCTGGCTGGACGGCCGCGTGTCTCTGCTCGTGTTGGACACTCCTGGCTGGACAGCAGCGTGTCACTGCTCGTGTTGGACACTCCTGGCTGGACAGCAGCGTGTCACTGCTTGAGTTGGACACTCCTGGCTGGACGGCAGCGTGTCACTGCCAGTGTTGGACACCCCTGGCAGGACGGCCGCGTGTCACTGCTTGTGTTGGACACTCCTGGCTGGACAGCAGCGTGTCACTGCCAGTGTTGGACACCCCTGGCAGGACGGCAGCGTGCCACTGCTTGAGTTGGACACTCCTGGCTGGACAGCAGCGTGTCACTGCTCGTGTTGAACACTCCTGGCTGGACAGCAGCGTGTCACTGCTCGTGTTGAACACTCCTGGCTGGACAGCAGCGTGTCACTGCCAGTGTTGGACACTCCTGGCTGGACAGCAGCGTGTCACTGCTCGTGTTGGACACTCCTGGCTGGACAGCAGCGTGTCACTGCTCGTGTTGGACACTCCTGGCTGGACAGCAGCGTGTCACTGCCAGTGTTGGACACCCCTGGCAGGACGGCAGCGTGTCACTGCTCGTGTTGGACACTCCTGGCTGGACAGCAGCGTGTCACTGCTCGTGTTGGACACTCCTGGCTGGACGGCCGCGTGTCTCTGCTCGTGTTGGACACTCCTGGCTGGACAGCAGCGTGTCACTGCTCGTGTTGGACACTCCTGGCTGGACAGCAGCGTGTCACTGCTCGTGTTGGACACTCCTGTCTGGACGGCCGCGTGTCTCTGCTCGTGTTGGACACTCCTGGCTGGACAGCAGCGTGTCTCTGCTCGTGTTGGACACTCCTGGCTGGACGGCCGCGTGTCTCTGCTCGTGTTGGACACTCCTGGCTGGACAGCAGCGTGTCACTGCTCGTGTTGGACACTCCTGGCTGGACGGCCGCGTGTCTCTGCTCGTGTTGGACACTCCTGGCTGGACGGCCACGTGTCACTGCTCGTGTTGGACACCCCTGGCTGGACATCCGCGTACTACTGCTTGAGTTGGACACTCCTGGCTGGACGGCCGCGTGTCACTGCTCGTGTTGGACACTCCTGGCTGGACAGCAGCGTGTCACTGCTCGTGTTGGACACTCCTGGCTAGACAGCCGCGTGACACTGCTCGTGTTGGACACTCCTGGCTAGACAGCAGCGTGTCACTGCTCGTGTTGGACACTCCTGGCTAGACAGCCGCGTGACACTGCTAGTGTTGGACACTCCTGGCAGGACGGCCGCGTGTCACTGCTCGTGTTGGACACTCCTGGCTGGACAGCAGCGTGTCACTGCTCGTGTTGGACACTCCTGGCTGGACAGCAGCGTGTCACTGCTCGTGTTGGACACCCCTGGCAGGACGGCAGCGTGTCACTGCTTGAGTTGGACACTCATGGCTGGACGGCCGCGTGTCACTGCTTGTGTTGGACACTCCTGGCTGGACAGCAGCGTGTCACTGCTCGTGTTGGACACTCCTGGCTGGACAGCAGCGTGTCACTGCCAGTGTTGGACACTCCTGGCTGGACAGCAGCGTGTCACTGCTCGTGTTGGACACTCCTGGCTGGACAGCAGCGTGTCACTGCTCGTGTTGGACACTCCTGGCTGGACAGCAGCGTGTCACTGCCAGTGTTGGACACTCCTGGCTGGACAGCAGCGTGTCACTGCTCGTGTTGGACACTCCTGGCTGGACAGCAGTGTGTCACTGCCAGTGTTGGACACTCCTGGCTGGACAGCAGCGTGTCACTGCTCGTGTTGGACACTCATGGCAGGACGGCCGCGTGACACTGCTCGTGTTGGACACTCCTGGCAGGACGGCCGCGTGTCACTGCCAGTGTTGGACACTCCTGGCTGGACAGCAGCGTTTCACTGCTTGAGTTGGACACTCATGGCAGGACGGCCGCGTGACACTGCTCGTGTTGGACACTCCTGGCAGGACGGCCGCGTGTCACTGCCAGTGTTGGACACTCCTGGCTGGACAGCAGCGTGTCAATGCTCGTGTTGGACACTGCTGGCTGGACAGCAGCGTGTCACTGCCAGTGTTGGACACTCCTGGCTGGACGGCCGCGTGTCTCTGCTCGTGTTGGACACTCCTGGCTGGACAGCAGCGTGCCACTGCTCGTGTTGGACACTCCTGGCTGGACAGCAGCGTGTCACTGCTCGTGTTGGACACTCCTGGCTGGACAGCAGCGTGTCACTGCCAGTGTTGCACACTCCTGGCTGGACAGCAGCGTGTCACTGCTCGTGTTGGACACTCCTGGCTGGACAGCAGCGTGTCACTGCTCGTGTTGGACACTCCTGGCTGGACAGCAGCGTGTCACTGCCAGTGTTGGACACTCCTGGCTGGACAGCAGCGTGTCACTGCTCGTGTTGGACACTCCTGGCTGGACAGCAGCGTGCCACTGCTCGTGTTGGACACTCCTGGCTGGACGGCAGCGTGTCACTGCTCGTGTTGGACACTCCTGGCTGGACGGCCACGTGTCACTGCCAGTGTTGGACACTCCTGGCTGGACAGCAGCGTGTCACTGCTCGTGTTGGACACTCCTGGCTGGACAGCAGCGTGTCACTGCTCGTGTTGGACACTCCTGGCTGGACAGCAGCGTGCCACTGCTCGTGTTGGACACTCCTGGCTGGACGGCAGCGTGTCACTGCTCGTGTTGGACACTCCTGGCTGGACGGCCGCGTGTCACTGCCAGTGTTGGACACTCCTGGCTGGACAGCAGCGTGTCACTGCTCGTGTTGGACACTACTGGCTGGACGGCAGCGTGTCACTGCTCGTGTTGGACACTCCTGGCTGGACAGCAGCGTGTCACTGCTCGTGTTGGACACTCCTGGCTGGACAGCAGCGTGTCACTGCTCGTGTTGGACACTCCTGGCTGGACAGCAGCGTGTCACTGCTCGTGTTGGACACTCCTGGCTGGACGGCCGCGTGTCTCTGCTCGTGTTGGACACTCCTGGCAGGACGGCCGCGTGTCACTGCTCGTGTTGGACACTCCTGGCTGGAAGGCCGCGTGTCTCTGCTCGTGTTGGACACCCCTGGCAGGAGGGCTGCGTGTCACTGCTCGTGTTGGACACTCCTGGCTGGACGGCCGCGTGTCACTGCCAGTGTTGGACACTCCTGGCTGGACAGCAGCGTGTCACTGCTCGTGTTGGACACTCCTGGCTGGACGGCCGCGTGTCACTGCTCGTGTTGGACACTCCTGGCAGGACGGCCGCGTGTCACTGCTCGTGTTGGACACTCCTGGCTGGACGGCCGCGTGTCACTGCTCGTGTTGGACACTCCTGGCTGGACAGCAGCGTGTCACTGCGCGTGTTGGACACTCCTGGCTGGACGGCCGCGTGTCACTGCCAGTGTTGGACACTCCTGGCAGGACGGCCGCGTGTCACTGCTCGTGTTGGACACTCCTGGCTGGACAGCAGCGTGTCACTGCTCGTGTTGGACACTCCTGGCTGGACGGCCGCGTGTCACTGCCAGTGTTGGACACTCCTGGCTGGACAGCAGCGTGTCACTGCTCGTGTTGGACACTCCTGGCTGGACGGCCGCGTGTCACTGCTCGTGTTGGACACTCCTGGCTGGACAGCAGCGTGTCACTGCTCGTGTTGGACACTCCTGGCTGGACGGCCGTGTGTCAATGCTCGTGTTGGACACTCCTGGCTGGACAGCAGCGTGTCACTGCTCGTGTTGGACACTCCTGGCTGGACAGCAGCGTGTCACAGCTAGTGTAGGACACTCATGGCAGGACGGCCGCGTGTCACTGCTCGTGTTGGACACTCCTGGCTGGACAGCCGCGTGACACTGCTCGTGTTGGACACTCCTGGCTGGACAGCAGCGTGTCACTGCTTGAGTTGGACACTCCTGGCTGGACGGCCGCGTGTCACTGCCTGTGTTGTACACCCCTGGCTGGACGGCCGCGTGTCACTGCTTGAGTTGGACACTCCTGGCTGGACGGCAGCGTGTCACTGCTCGTGTTGGACACCCCTGGCAGGACGGCAGCGTGTCACTGCCTGTGTTGGACACTCCTGGCTGGACGGCCGCGTGTCACTGCTCGTGTTGGACACCCCTGGCTGGACAGCAGCGTGCCACTGCTTGAGTTGGACACTCCTGGCTGGACGGCCGCGTGTCACTGCTCGTGTTGGACACTCCTGGCTGGACAGCAGCGTGTCACTGCTCGTGTTGGACACTCCTGGCTAGACAGCCGCGTGACACTGCTAGTGTTGAACACTCCTGGCTGGACAGCAGCGTGTCACTGCTCGTGTTAGACACTCCTGGCTGGACAGCAGCGTGTCACTGCTCGTGTTGGACACCCCTGGCAGGACGGCAGCGTGTCACTGCTTGTGTTGGACACCCCTGGCTGGACGGCCGCGTGTCACTGCTCGTGTTGGACACTCCTGGCTGGACGGCAGCGTGTCACTGCTCGTGTTGGACACTCCTGGCTGGACAGCAGCGTGTCACTGCTCGTGTTGGACACCCCTGGCAGGACGGCAGCGTGTCACTGCTTGTGTTGGACACCCCTGGCTGGACGGCCGCGTGTCACTGCTCGTGTTGGACACTCCTGGCTGGACGGCAGCGTGTCACTGCTCGTGTTGGACACTCCTGGCTGGACAGCAGCGTGTCACTGCTCGTGTTGGACACTCCTGGCTGGACAGCAGCGTGTCACTGCCAGTGTTGGACACTCCTGGCTGGACAGCAGCGTGTCACTGCCAGTGTTGGACACTCCTGGCAGGACGGCAGCGTGCCACTGCTTGAGTTGGACACTCATGGCTGGACGGCCGCGTGTCTCTGCTCGTGTTGGACACTCCTGGCTGGACGGCCGCGTGTCTCTGCTCGTGTTGGACACTCCTGGCTGGACAGCAGCGTGTCACTGCTCGTGTTGGACACTCCTGGCTGGACAGCAGCGTGTCACTGCTCGTGTTGGACACTCCTGGCTGGACAGCAGCGTGTCACTGCTCGTGTTGGATACTCCTGGCTGGTCTGCCGCGTGTCACTGCTCGTGTTGGACACTCCTGGCTGGACAGCAGCGTGTCACTGCTCGTGTTGGACACTCCTGGCTGGACAGCAGCGAGTCACTGCTCGTGTTGGACACTCCTGGCTGGTCTGCCGCGTGTCACTGCTCGTGTTGGACACTCCTGGCTGGACGGCCGCGTGTCTCTGCTCGTGTTGGACACTCCTGGCTGGACAGCAGCGTGTCACTGCTCGTGTTGGACACTCCTGGCTGGACGGCCGCGTGTCTCTGCTCGTGTTGGACACTCCTGGCTGGACGGCCACGTGTCACTGCTCGTGTTGGACACCCCTGGCTGGACATCCGCGTACTACTGCTTGAGTTGGACACTCCTGGCTGGACGGCCGCGTGTCTCTGCTCGTGTTGGACACTCCTGGCTGGACGGCCGCGTGTCTCTGCTCGTGTTGGACACTCCTGGCTGGACAGCAGCGTGTCACTGCTCGTGTTGGACACTCCTGGCTGGACAGCAGCGTGTCACTGCTCGTGTTGGACACTCCTGGCTGGACAGCAGCGTGTCACTGCTCGTGTTGGATACTCCTGGCTGGTCTGCCGCGTGTCACTGCTCGTGTTGGACACTCCTGGCTGGACAGCAGCGTGTCACTGCTCGTGTTGGAGACTCCTGGCTGGACAGCAGCGAGTCACTGCTCGTGTTGGACACTCCTGGCTGGTCTGCCGCGTGTCACTGCTCGTGTTGGACACTCCTGGCTGGACGGCCGCGTGTCTCTGCTCGTGTTGGACACTCCTGGCTGGACAGCAGCGTGTCACTGCTCGTGTTGGACACTCCTGGCTGGACGGCCGCGTGTCTCTGCTCGTGTTGGACACTCCTGGCTGGACGGCCACGTGTCACTGCTCGTGTTGGACACCCCTGGCTGGACATCCGCGTACTACTGCTTGAGTTGGACACTCCTGGCTGGACGGCCGCGTGTCACTGCTCGTGTTGGACACTCCTGGCTGGACAGCAGCGTGTCACTGCTCGTGTTGGACACTCCTGGCTAGACAGCCGCGTGACACTGCTCGTGTTGGACACTCCTGGCTAGACAGCAGCGTGTCACTGCTCGTGTTGGACACTCCTGGCTAGACAGCCGCGTGACACTGCTAGTGTTGGACACTCCTGGCAGGACGGCCGCGTGTCACTGCTCGTGTTGGACACTCCTGGCTGGACAGCAGCGTGTCACTGCTCGTGTTGGACACTCCTGGCTGGACAGCAGCGTGTCACTGCTCGTGTTGGACACCCCTGGCAGGACGGCAGCGTGTCACTGCTTGAGTTGGACACTCATGGCTGTACGGCCGCGTGTCACTGCTTGTGTTGGACACTCCTGGCTGGACAGCAGCGTGTCACTGCTCGTGTTGGACACTCCTGGCTGGACAGCAGCGTGTCACTGCCAGTGTTGGACACTCCTGGCTGGACAGCAGCGTGTCACTGCTCGTGTTGGACACTCCTGGCTGGACAGCAGCGTGTCACTGCCAGTGTTGGACACTCCTGGCTGGACGGCCGCGTGTCTCTGCTCGTGTTGGACACTCCTGGCTGGACAGCAGCGTGCCACTGCTCGTGTTGGACACTCCTGGCTGGACAGCAGCGTGTCACTGCTCGTGTTGGACACTCCTGGCTGGACAGCAGCGTGTCACTGCCAGTGTTGGACACTCCTGGCTGGACAGCAGCGTGTCACTGCTCGTGTTGGACACTCCTGGCTGGACAGCAGCGTGTCACTGCTCGTGTTGGACACTCCTGGCTGGACAGCAGCGTGTCACTGCCAGTGTTGGACACTCCTGGCTGGACAGCAGCGTGTCAATGCTCGTGTTGGACACTCCTGGCTGGACAGCAGCGTGCCACTGCTCGTGTTGGACACTCCTGGCTGGACGGCAGCGTGTCACTGCTCGTGTTGGACACTCCTGGCTGGACGGCCACGTGTCACTGCCAGTGTTGGACACTCCTGGCTGGACAGCAGCGTGTCACTGCTCGTGTTGGACACTCCTGGCTGGACAGCAGCGTGTCACTGCTCGTGTTGGACACTCCTGGCTGGACAGCAGCGTGCCACTGCTCGTGTTGGACACTCCTGGCTGGACGGCAGCGTGTCACTGCTCGTGTTGGACACTCCTGGCTGGACGGCCGCGTGTCACTGCCAGTGTTGGACACTCCTGGCTGGACAGCAGCGTGTCACTGCTCGTGTTGGACACTCCTGGCTGGACGGCAGCGTGTCACTGCTCGTGTTGGACACTCCTGGCTGGACAGCAGCGTGTCACTGCTCGTGTTGGACACTCCTGGCTGGACAGCAGCGTGTCACTGCTCGTGTTGGACACTCCTGGCTGGACAGCAGCGTGTCACTGCTCGTGTTGGACACTCCTGGCTGGACGGCCGCGTGTCTCTGCTCGTGTTGGACACTCCTGGCAGGACGGCCGCGTGTCACTGCTCGTGTTGGACACTCCTGGCTGGACGGCCGCGTGTCTCTGCTCGTGTTGGACACCCCTGGCAGGAGGGCTGCGTGTCACTGCTCGTGTTGGACACTCCTGGCTGGACGGCCGCGTGTCACTGCCAGTGTTGGACACTCCTGGCTGGACAGCAGCGTGTCACTGCTCGTGTTGGACACTCCTGGCTGGACGGCCGCGTGTCACTGCTCGTGTTGGACACTCCTGGCAGGACGGCCGCGTGTCACTGCTCGTGTTGGACACTCCTGGCTGGACGGCCGCGTGTCACTGCTCGTGTTGGACACTCCTGGCTGGACAGCAGCGTGTCACTGCGCGTGTTGGACACTCCTGGCTGGACGGCCGCGTGTCACTGCCAGTGTTGGACACTCCTGGCAGGACGGCCGCGTGTCACTGCTCGTGTTGGACACTCCTGGCTGGACAGCAGCGTGTCACTGCTCGTGTTGGACACTCCTGGCTGGACGGCCGCGTGTCACTGCCAGTGTTGGACACTCCTGGCTGGACAGCAGCGTGTCACTGCTCGTGTTGGACACTCCTGGCTGGACGGCCGCGTGTCACTGCTCGTGTTGGACACTCCTGGCTGGACAGCAGCGTGTCACTGCTCGTGTTGGACACTCCTGGCTGGACGGCCGTGTGTCACTGCTCGTGTTGGACACTCCTGGCTGGACAGCAGCGTGTCACTGCTCGTGTTGGACACTCCTGGCTGGACAGCAGCGTGTCACAGCTAGTGTAGGACACTCATGGCAGGACGGCCGCGTGTCACTGCTCGTGTTGGACACTCCTGGCTGGACAGCCGCGTGACACTGCTCGTGTTGGACACTCCTGGCTGGACAGCAGCGTGTCACTGCTTGAGTTGGACACTCCTGGCTGGACGGCCGCGTGTCACTGCCTGTGTTGGACACCCCTGGCTGGACGGCCGCGTGTCACTGCTTGAGTTGGACACTCCTGGCTGGACGGCAGCGTGTCACTGCTCGTGTTGGACACCCCTGGCAGGACGGCAGCGTGTCACTGCCTGTGTTGGACACTCCTGGCTGGACGGCCGCGTGTCACTGCTCGTGTTGGACACCCCTGGCTGGACAGCAGCGTGCCACTGCTTGAGTTGGACACTCCTGGCTGGACGGCCGCGTGTCACTGCTCTTGTTGGACACTCCTGGCTGGACAGCAGCGTGTCACTGCTCGTGTTGGACACTCCTGGCTAGACAGCCGCGTGACACTGCTAGTGTTGGACACTCCTGGCTGGACAGCAGCGTGTCACTGCTCGTGTTAGACACTCCTGGCTGGACAGCAGCGTGTCACTGCTCGTGTTGGACACCCCTGGCAGGACGGCAGCGTGTCACTGCTTGTGTTGGACACCCCTGGCTGGACGGCCGCGTGTCACTGCTCGTGTTGGACACTCCTGGCTGGACGGCAGCGTGTCACTGCTCGTGTTGGACACTCCTGGCTGGACAGCAGCGTGTCACTGCTCGTGTTGGACACCCCTGGCAGGACGGCAGCGTGTCACTGCTTGTGTTGGACACCCCTGGCTGGACGGCCGCGTGTCACTGCTCGTGTTGGACACTCCTGGCTGGACGGCAGCGTGTCACTGCTCGTGTTGGACACTCCTGGCTGGACAGCAGCGTGTCACTGCTCGTGTTGGACACTCCTGGCTGGACAGCAGCGTGTCACTGCCAGTGTTGGACACTCCTGGCTGGACAGCAGCGTGTCACTGCCAGTGTTGGACACTCCTGGCAGGACGGCAGCGTGCCACTGCTTGAGTTGGACACTCATGGCTGGACGGCCGCGTGTCTCTGCTCGTGTTGGACACTCCTGGCTGGACGGCCGCGTGTCTCTGCTCGTGTTGGACACTCCTGGCTGGACAGCAGCGTGTCACTGCTCGTGTTGGACACTCCTGGCTGGACAGCAGCGTGTCACTGCTCGTGTTGGACACTCCTGGCTGGACAGCAGCGTGTCACTGCTCGTGTTGGATACTCCTGGCTGGTCTGCCGCGTGTCACTGCTCGTGTTGGACACTCCTGGCTGGACAGCAGCGTGTCACTGCTCGTGTTGGACACTCCTGGCTGGACAGCATCGAGTCACTGCTCGTGTTGGACACTCCTGGCTGGTCTGCCGCGTGTCACTGCTCGTGTTGGACACTCCTGGCTGGACAGCAGCGTGTCACTGCTCGTGTTGGACACTCCTGGCTGGACAGCAGCGTGTCACTGCTCGTGTTGGACACTCCTGGCAGGACAGCCGCGTGACACTGCTCGTGTTGGACACTCCTGGCTGGACGGCAGCGTGTCACTGCTGGAGTTGGACACCCCTGGCAGGACGGCAGCGTGTCACTGCTTGAGTTGGACACTCCTGGCTGGACGGCAGCGTGTCACTGCTCGTGTTGGACACTCCTGGCTGGACGGCCACGTGTCTCTGTTGGAGTTGGACACTCCTGGCTGGACAGCAGCGTGTCACTGCTCGTGTTGGACACTCCTGGCTGGACGGCAGCGTGCCACTGCCAGTGTTGTACACCCCTGGCTGGACAGCAGCGTGTCACTGCTCGTGTTGGACACTCCTGGCTGGACGGCAGCGTGCCACTGCCAGTGTTGTACACCCCTGGCTGGACAGCAGCGTGTCACTGCCAGTGTTGGACACCCCTGGCAGGACGGCAGCGTGCCACTGCTTGAGTTGGACACTCCTGGCTGGACAGCAGCGTGTCACTGCTCGTGTTGAACACTCCTGGCTGGACAGCAGCGTGTCACTGCCAGTGTTGTACACCCCTGGCTGGACAGCAGCGTGTCACTGCTCGTGTTGGACACTCCTGGCTGGACAGCAGAGTGTCACTGCTCGTGTTGAACACTCCTGGCTGGACAGCAGCGTGTCACTGCTTGAGTTGGACACTCCTGGCTGGACGGCAGCGTGTCACTGCTCGTGTTGGACACTCCTGGCTGGACGGCAGCGTGCCACTGCCAGTGTTGTACACCCCTGGCTGGACAGCAGCGTGTCACTGCTCGTGTTGGACACTCCTGGCTGGACATCAGCGTGTCACTGCTCGTGTTGAACACTCCTGGCTGGACAGCAGCGTGTCACTGCCAGTGTTGGACACCCCTGGCAGGACGGCAGCGTGCCACTGCTTGAGTTGGACACTCCTGGCTGGACAGCAGCGTGTCACTGCTCGTGTTGAACACTCCTGGCTGGACAGCAGCGTGTCACTGCCAGTGTTGTACACCCCTGGCTGGACAGCAGCGTGTCACTGCTCGTGTTGGACACTCCTGGCTGGACAGCAGCGTGTCACTGCTCGTGTTGAACACTCTTGGCTGGACAGCAGCGTGTCACTGCTTGAGTTGGACACTCCTGGCTGGACGGCAGCGTGTCACTGCTTGTGTTGGACACCCCTGGCTGAAAGGCCGTGTGTCTCTGCTTGAGTTGGACACTCCTGGCTAGAAGGCCGTGTGTCTCTGCTTGAGTTGGACACTCCTGGCTAAAAGGCCGTGTGCCTCTGCTTGAGTTGGACACTCCTGGCTGGACGGCAGCGTGTCACTGCCAGTGTTGGACACCCCTGGCAGGACGGCAGCGTGTCACTGCCAGTGTTGGACACCCCTGGCAGGACGGCAGCGTGTCACTGCTCGAGTTGGACACCCCTGGCAGGACGGCAGCGTGTCACTGCTTGTGTTGGACACTCCTGGCTGGACAGCAGCGTGTCACTGCTTGTGTTGGACACTCATGGCTGGACGGCAGCGTGTCACTGCTTGTGTTGGACACCCCTGGCTAAAAGGCCGTGTGTCTCTGCTTGAGTTGGACACTCCTGGCTAAAAGGCCGTGTGTCTCTGCTTGAGTTGGACACTCCTGGCTGGACGGCAGCGTGTCACTGCCAGTGTTGGACACCCCTGGCAGGACGGCAGCGTGTCACTGCCAGTTTTGGACACCCCTGGCAGGACGGCAGCGTGTCACTGCTTGATTTGGACACCCCTGGCAGGACGGCAGCGTGTCACTGCCAGTGTTGGACACTCCTGGCTGGACAGCAGCGTGTCACTGCTCGTGTTGGACACTCCTGGCTGGACAGCAGCGTGTCACTGCCAGTGTTGGACACTCCTGGCTGGACAGCAGCGTGTCACTGCTCGTGTTGGACACTCATGGCAGGACGGCCGCGTGACACTGCTCGTGTTGGACACTCCTGGCAGGACGGCCGCGTGTCACTGCCAGTGTTGGACACTCCTGGCTCGACAGCAGCGTGTCACTGCTCGTGTTGGACACTCCTGGCTGGACAGCAGCGTGTCACTGCTCGTGTTGGACACTCCTGGCTGGACAGCAGCGTGTCACTGCCAGTGTTGGACACTCCTGGCTGGACAGCAGCGTGTCACTGCTCGTGTTGGACACTCCTGGCTGGACAGCAGCGTGTCACTGCCAGTGTTGGACACTCCTGGCTGGACAGCAGCGTGTCACTGCTTGAGTTGGACACTCATGGCAGGACGGCCGCGTGACACTGCTCGTGTTGGACACTCCTGGCAGGACGGCCGCGTGTCACTGCCAGTGTTGGACACTCCTGGCTGGACAGCAGCGTGTCAATGCTCGTGTTGGACACTGCTGGCTGGACAGCAGCGTGTCACTGCCAGTGTTGGACACTCCTGGCTGGACGGCCGCGTGTCTCTGCTCGTGTTGAACACTCCTGGCTGGACAGCAGCGTGCCACTGCTCGTGTTGGACACTCCTGGCTGGACAGCAGCGTGTCACTGCTCGTGTTGGACACTCCTGGCTGGACAGCAGCGTGTCACTGCCAGTGTTGGACACTCCTGGCTGGACAGCAGCGTGTCACTGCTCTTGTTGTACACTCCTGGCTGGACAGCAGCGTGTCACTGCTCGTGTTGGACACTCCTGGCTGGACAGCAGCGTGTCACTGCCAGTGTTGGACACTCCTGGCTGGACAGCAGCGTGTCACTGCTCGTGTTGGGCACTCCTGGCTGGACAGCAGCGTGCCACTGCTCGTGTTGGACACTCCTGGCTGGACGGCAGCGTGTCACTGCTCGTGTTGGACACTCCCGGCTGGACGGCCACGTGTCACTGCCAGTGTTGGACACTCCTGGCTGGACAGCAGCGTGTCACTGCTCGTGTTGGACACTCCTGGCTGGACAGCAGCGTGTCACTGCTCGTGTTGGACACTCCTGGCTGGACAGCAGCGTGCCACTGCTGGTGTTGGACACTCCTGGCTGGACGGCAGCGTGTCACTGCTCGTGTTGGACACTCCTGGCTGGACGGCCGCGTGTCACTGCCAGTGTTGGACACTCCTGGCTGGACAGCAGCGTGTCACTGCTCGTGTTGGACACTCCTGGCTGGACGGCAGCGTGTCACTGCTCGTGTTGGACACTCCTGGCTGGACAGCAGCGTGTCACTGCTCGTGTTGGACACTCCTGGCTGGACAGCAGCGTGTCACTGCTCGTGTTGGACACTCCTGGCTGGACAGCAGCGTGTCACTGCTCGTGTTGGACACTCCTGGCTGGACGGCCGCGTGTCTCTGCTCGTGTTGGACACTCCTGGCAGGACGGCCGCGTGTCACTGCTCGTGTTGGACACTCCTGGCTGGACGGCCGCGTGTCTCTGCTCGTGTTGGACACCCCTGGCAGGACGGCCGCGTGTCACTGCTCGTGTTGGACACTCCTGGCTGGACGGCCGCGTGTCACTGCCAGTGTTGGACACTCCTGGCTGGACAGCAGCGTGTCACTGCTCGTGTTGGACACTCCTGGCTGGACGGCCGCGTGTCACTGCTCGTGTTGGACACTCCTGGCAGGACGGCCGCGTGTCACTGCTCGTGTTGGACACTCCTGGCTGGACGGCCGCGTGTCACTGCTCGTGTTGGACACTCCTGGCTGGACAGCAGCGTGTCACTGCTCGTGTTGGACACTCCTGGCTGGACGGCCGCGTGTCACTGCCAGTGTTGGACACTCCTGGCAGGACGGCCGCGTGTCACTGCTCGTGTTGGACACTCCTGGCTGGACAGCAGCGTGTCACTGCTCGTGTTGGACACTCCTGGCTGGACGGCCGCGTGTCACTGCCAGTGTTGGACACTCCTGGCTGGACAGCAGCGTGTCACTGCTCGTGTTGGACACTCCTGGCTGGACGGCCGCGTGTCACTGCTCGTGTTGGACACTCCTGGCTGGACAGCAGCGTGTCACTGCTCGTGTTGGACACTCCTGGCTGGACGGCCGTGTGTCACTGCTCGTGTTGGACACTCCTGGCTGGACAGCAGCGTGTCACTGCTCGTGTTGGACACTCCTGGCTGGACAGCAGCGTGTCACAGCTAGTGTAGGACACTCATGGCAGGACGGCCGCGTGTCACTGCTCGTGTTGGACACTCCTGGCTGGACAGCCGCGTGACACTGCTCGTGTTGGACACTCCTGGCTGGACAGCAGCGTGTCACTGCTTGAGTTGGACACTCCTGGCTGGACGGCCGCGTGTCACTGCCTGTGTTGGACACCCCTGGCTGGACGGCCGCGTGTCACTGCTTGAGTTGGACACTCCTGGCTGGACGGCAGCGTGTCACTGCTCGTGTTGGACACCCCTGGCAGGACGGCAGCGTGTCACTGCCTGTGTTGGACACTCCTGGCTGGACGGCCGCGTGTCACTGCTCGTGTTGGACACCCCTGGCTGGACAGCAGCGTGCCACTGCTTGAGTTGGACACTCCTGGCTGGACGGCCGCGTGTCACTGCTCGTGTTGGACACTCCTGGCTGGACAGCAGCGTGTCACTGCTCGTGTTGGACACTCCTGGCTAGACAGCCGCGTGACACTGCTAGCGTTGGACACTCCTGGCTGGACAGCAGCGTGTCACTGCTTGAGTTGGACACTCCTGGCTGGACGGCAGCGTGTCACTGCTCGTGTTGGACACCCCTGGCAGGACGGCAGCGTGTCACTGCCTGTGTTGGACACTCCTGGCTGGACGGCCGCGTGTCACTGCTCGTGTTGGACACCCCTGGCTGGACAGCAGCGTGCCACTGCTTGAGTTGGACACTCCTGGCTGGACGGCCGCGTGTCACTGCTCGTGTTGGACACCCCTGGCAGGACGGCAGCGTGTCACTGCTTGTGTTGGACACCCCTGGCTGGACGGCCGCGTGTCACTGCTCGTGTTGGACACTCCTGGCTGGACGGCAGCGTGTCACTGCTCGTGTTGGACACTCCTGGCTGGACAGCAGCGTGTCACTGCTCGTGTTGGACACCCCTGGCAGGACGGCAGCGTGTCACTGCTTGTGTTGGACACCCCTGGCTGGACGGCCGCGTGTCACTGCTCGTGTTGGACACTCCTGGCTGGACGGCAGCGTGTCACTGCTCGTGTTGGACACTCCTGGCTGGACAGCAGCGTGTCACTGCTCGTGTTGGACACTCCTGGCTGGACAGCAGCGTGTCACTGCCAGTGTTGGACACTCCTGGCTGGACAGCAGCGTGTCACTGCCAGTGTTGGACACTCCTGGCAGGACGGCAGCGTGCCACTGCTTGAGTTGGACACTCATGGCTGGACGGCCGCGTGTCTCTGCTCGTGTTGGACACTCCTGGCTGGACGGCCGCGTGTCTCTGCTCGTGTTGGACACTCCTGGCTGGACAGCAGCGTGTCACTGTTCGTGTTGGACACTCCTGGCTGGACAGCAGCGTGTCACTGCTCGTGTTGGACACTCCTGGCTGGACAGCAGCGTGTCACTGCTCGTGTTGGACACTCCTGGCTGGTCTGCCGCGTGTCACTGCTCGTGTTGGACACTCCTGGCTGGACAGCAGCGTGTCACTGCTCGTGTTGGACACTCCTGGCTGGACAGCAGCGTGTCACTGCTCGTGTTGGACACTCCTGGCTGGTCTGCCGCGTGTCACTGCTCGTGTTGGACACTCCTGGCTGGACAGCAGCGTGTCACTGCTCGTGTTGGACACTCCTGGCTGGACAGCAGCGTGTCACTGCTCGTGTTGGACACTCCTGGCAGGACAGCCGCGTGACACTGCTCGTGTTGGACACTCCTGGCTGGACGGCAGCGTGTCACTGCTGGAGTTGGACACCCCTGGCAGGACGGCAGCGTGTCACTGCTTGAGTTGGACACTCCTGGCTAGACGGCAGCGTGTCACTGCTCGTGTTGGACACTCCTGGCTGGACGGCCACGTGTCTCTGTTGGAGTTGGACACTCCTGGCTGGACAGCAGCGTGTCACTGCTCGTGTTGGACACTCCTGGCTGGACGGCAGCGTGCCACTGCCAGTGTTGTACACCCCTGGCTGGACAGCAGCGTGTCACTGCTCGTGTTGGACACTCCTGGCTGGACGGCAGCGTGCCACTGCCGGTGTTGTACACCCCTGGCTGGACAGCAGCGTGTCACTGCCAGTGTTGGACACCCCTGGCAGGACGGCAGCGTGCCACTGCTTGAGTTGGACACTCCTGGCTGGACAGCAGCGTGTCACTGCTCGTGTTGAACACTCCTGGCTGGACAGCAGCGTGTCACTGCCAGTGTTGTACACCCCTGGCTGGACAGCAGCGTGTCACTGCTCGTGTTGGACACTCCTGGCTGGACAGCAGCGTGTCACTGCTCGTGTTGAACACTCCTGGCTGGACAGCAGCGTGTCACTGCTTGAGTTGGACACTCCTGGCTGGACGGCAGCGTGTCACTGCTCGTGTTGGACACTCCTGGCTGGACGGCAGCGTGCCACTGCCAGTGTTGTACACCCCTGGCTGGACAGCAGCGTGTCACTGCTCGTGTTGGACACTCCTGGCTGGACAGCAGCGTGTCACTGCTCGTGTTGAACACTCCTGGCTGGACAGCAGCGTGTCACTGCCAGTGTTGGACACCCCTGGCAGGACGGCAGCGTGCCACTGCTTGAGTTGGACACTCCTGGCTGGACAGCAGCGTGTCACTGCTCGTGTTGAACACTCCTGGCTGGACAGCAGCGTGTCACTGCCAGTGTTGTACACCCCTGGCTGGACAGCAGCGTGTCACTGCTCGTGTTGGACACTCCTGGCTGGACAGCAGCGTGTCACTGCTCGTGTTGAACACTCCTGGCTGGACAGCAGCGTGTCACTGCTTGAGTTGGACACTCCTGGCTGGACGGCAGCGTGTCACTGCTTGTGTTGGACACCCCTGGCTGAAAGGCCGTGTGTCTCTGCTTGAGTTGGACACTCCTGGCTAAAAGGCCGTGTGTCTCTGCTTGAGTTGGACACTCCTGGCTAAAAGGCCGTGTGTCTCTGCTTGAGTTGGACACTCCTGGCTGGACGGCAGCGTGTCACTGCCAGTGTTGGACACCCCTGGCAGGACGGCAGCGTGTCACTGCCAGTGTTGGACACCTCTGGCAGGACGGCAGCGTGTCACTGCTCGAGTTGGACACCCCTGGCAGGACGGCAGCGTGTCACTGCTTGTGTTGGACACTCCTGGCTGGACAGCAGCGTGTCACTGCTTGTGTTGGACACTCATGGCTGGACGGCAGCGTGTCACTGCTTGTGTTGGACACCCCTGGCTAAAAGGCCGTGTGTCTCTGCTTGAGTTGGACACTCCTGGCTAAAAGGCCGTGTGTCTCTGCTTGAGTTGGACACTCCTGGCTGGACGGCAGCGTGTCACTGCCAGTGTTGGACACCCCTGGCAGGACGGCAGCGTGTCACTGCCAGTTTTGGACACCCCTGGCAGGACGGCAGCGTGTCACTGCTCGAGTTGGACACCCCTGGCAGGACGGCAGCGTGTCACTGCTTGTGTTGGACACTCCTGGCTGGACTGCAGCGTGTCACTGCTCGTGTTGGACACTCCTGGCTGGACGGCAGCGTGTCACTGCCAGTGTTGGACACCCCTGGCAGGACGGCAGCGTGTCACTGCCAGTGTTGGACACCCCTGGCAGGACAGCAGCGTGTCACTGCTCGTGTTGGACACTCATGGCTGGACGGCAGCGTGTCACTGCTTGAGTTGGACACTCCTGGCTGGACAGCAGCGTGTCACTGCTCGTGTTGGACACTCCTGGCTGGACGGCAGCGTGTCACTGCTTGTGTTGGACACTCCTGGCTGGACAGCAGCGTGTCACTGCTCGTGTTGTACACCCCTGGCTGGACAGCAGCGTGTCACTGCTCGTGTTGGACACTCCTGGCTGGACAGCAGCGTGTCACTGCTCGTGTTGGACACTCCCGGCTGGACGGCAGCGTGTCACTGCTTGTGTTGGACACTCCTGGCTGGACAGCAGCGTGTCACTGCTCGTGTTGGACACTCCTGGCTGGACAGCAGCGTGTCACTGCCAGTGTTGGACACTCCTGGCTGGACAGCAGCGTGTCACTGCCAGTGTTGGACACTCCTGGCTGGACAGCAGCGTGTCACTGCTCGTGTTGGACACTCCTGGCTGGACAGCAGCGTGTCACTGCCAGTGTTGGACACTCCTGGCTGGACAGCAGCGTGTCACTGCTCGTGTTGGACACTCCTGGCTGGACAGCAGCGTGTCACTGCTCGTGTTGGACACTCCTGGCTGGACAGCAGCGTGTCACTGCTCGTGTTGGACACTCCTGGCTGGTCTGCCGCGTGTCACTGCTCGTGTTGGACACTCCTGGCTGGACAGCAGCGTGTCACTGCTCGTGTTGGACACTCCTGGCTGGACAGCAGCGTGTCACTGCTCGTGTTGGACACTCCTGGCTGGTCTGCCGCGTGTCACTGCTTGAGTTGGACACCCTGGCTAGACGGCCGCGTGTCACTGCTCGTGTTGTACACTCCTGGCTGGACGGCAGCGTGTCACTGCTAGTGTTGGACACTCCTGGCTGGACGGCCGCGTGTCACTGCTAGTGTTGGACACTCCTGGCTGGACGGCCGCGTGTCACTGCTTGAGTTGGACACTCCTGGCTGGACAGCAGCGTGTCACTGCTTGAGTTGGACACTCCTGGCTGGACAGCAGCGTGTCACTGCTCGTGTTGGACACTCCTGGCTGGACAGCAGCGTGTCACTGCTCGTGTTGGACACTCCTGGCTGGACAGCAGCGTGTCACTGCTTGTGTTGGACACTCCTGGCTGGACAGCAGCGTGTCACTGCTCGTGTTGGACACTCCTGGCTGGACGGCAGCGTGTCACTGCCAGTGTTGGACACTCCTGGCTGGACAGCAGCGTGTCACTGCTCGTGTTGGACACTCCTGGCTGGACGGCCGCGTATCACTGCTCGTGTTGGACACCCCTGGCTGGACAGCAGCGTGTCACTGCTTGTGTTGGACACTCCTGGCTGGACAGCAGCGTGTCACTGCTCGTGTTGGACACTCCTGGCTGGACAGCAGCGTGTCACTGCTCGTGTTGGACACCCCTGGCTGGACGGCCGCGTGTCACTGCTCGTGTTGGACACTCCTGGCTGGACGGCCGCGTGTCACTGCTCGTGTTGTACACCCCTGGCAGGACGGCCGCGTATCACTGCTCGTGTTGGACACCCCTGGCTGGACAGCAGCGTGTCACTGCTTGTGTTGGACACTCCTGGCTGGACAGCAGCGTGTCACTGCTCGTGTTGGACACTCCTGGCTGGACAGCCGCGTGACACTGCTCGTGTTGGACACCCCTGGCAGGACGGCAGCGTGCCACTGCCAGTGTTGGACACCCCTGTTGACGCAGGTGTGAGGTAATTGCGCACTGAGACTGAGCACAGTAAGAGAAACTCGGTGCAGGCAACTGAACAGTTGATCTGTTTCAAGACGTGTGGGTCGCTGAATATGCAAGCAGTTACTGGGAAACGTAAACAACTTCTTCATTGGATTTAATCAGATGAGCGTAGCGAAGACTCCACCCCACTCTTATGGAGCTTTGTCTGTGTGTGGGCACTGCACAGGTCACATGGGTAGACTGATAAACATGAAACTTTTTTGTACGGGCCAACTCTTACAACTTGGAACTGTATAGTTTTTGGGATGAATCGGTTGGATAGATTTTGAGAAATATCATGTCAAAGTTTTTAAAAACCTCATAAGATCAGGCTGGGTAAGAAAATGCTGCGAAGAAATGAAACGTCTCCGAAAAAAATAAGATTTTCTCCGAGTGTTCAAACGTAAATGATACACATAACCCTCATTTTGTAAGCAATTCGAATCAGCCGTTTCAAAGAAAAAACTTCAAATAACTGTTTTTATACATCAAATATATGGAAATGAGCCAAGATTCACTGCTTCCTAGATTCGATATTTGCCCAAGAATTACCTATTCTTCATATTCGTCAAGGTGTGTAGAATACCAGAGAAGTTAAAGTAGCAATTAAATGAAGGACAAAGTGTGTAGAATACCAGAGTCGATAAAGTAGCAATTAAATGAAGGACAAAGTGTGTAGAATACCAGAGTCGATAAAGTAGCAAATGTAGGACTGTTATTATACCTTATTCAGATATCTCGCTCATCCTACAACGCATATTTTGCGTTTGCCTAGTCATTCTCAAACATTCATTCTCGGCGTTGTGATTTGTGAAAATTTCATTTCGAACTCATTTTATTCTCACCATACACACTTCACTATTTTTATTTTTTCACAATTTTTTGTGACGATGAGAAGCCCACATGGAGAAAATTCTCTTTGTGTGGGCTGAAATTTTGAAAATGATAAATTTAATTGAACCAAAACAATTGAACAGCTCCTCACATTATCGACTTGAATTCAATCCTTGTCATCCGCTACGAAGTAGTTTGCCT
>OZ023332.1:1897302-1907813 GCA_964007535.1 Brachyptera risi
GAAAATCGACCGATAGCTTCGCCGCGCACAGATGACAGGCTACTAACTTCAATCAACAGTTGGGAAGTTGATAGTTGCAAATGTGACCACAATCAGAAATAGTGCTGGTGTCATTATTTCAGCTCATCCTTCAACGCAAGGGGAATATATAGCGTTTTCCTGATGATTTCAATGGGCTGTTCGACAGTAGAATGTGACTTTCTGCGAGGAAAATGTAGTGTGAACCTCCTCCAACTGAACCAGACCAGAGTACACGGAGAAACGTTCGAGAAGACTGAGACCCATAGCCCAAGTGACCCTAACCATAGCTTCTCTGTGCTTCAGTCAATTTCCGTGATGATAATTCTCACGACAGTATAACTTCATATATATATATATATATATATATATATATATATATATATATATATATATATATATATATATATATATATATATATATATATATATATATATATATATATATATACATATATATATATATGTATATATATATATATATATATATATATATATATATATATATATATATATATATATATATATATATATATATATATATATATATATATATATAAACATATATATATATATATAAATATATATATATATATATATATATATATATATATATATATATATATATATATATATATATATATGAATATATATATATATATATATATATATATATATATATATATATATATATATATATATATATATACATATATATATATATATATATATATATATATATATATATATATATATATATATATATATATATATATATATATATATATATATATATATAAATGAATATATATATATATATAGATATATATATATATATATATATATAAATATATATATATATATATATATATATTTATATATATATATATATATATATATATATATATATATATATATATATATATATATATATATATATATATATATATATATATATATATATATATATATATATATATATATATATATATATATATAAATATATGAACATATATATATATATATATATATATATATATATATATATATATATATATATATATATATATATATATATATATATGAATATATATATATATATATATATATATATATATATATATATACATATATATATATATATATATATATATATATATATATATATATATATATATATATATATATATATATATATATATATATATATATATATATATATATATATATATATATATATATATATATATATATATATATATATATATATATATATATATATATATATATATATATATATATATATATATATATATATATATATATATATATATATATATATATATATATATATATATATATATATATATATATATATATATATATATATATATATATATATATATATATATATAGGTTTATTCCCCAAAAACAAAGCAGAATACTGGAAAATGATCATGGAGATCATTTGATGAGAACAGAAGAGTAAAGCCACAGCGAGATTCGAACTGGCAAGCTCTGGTTCCAGGAGTGATCGCAACAGCGTAGAGCCACCTTGACAACCTGGCTATACTGAGATACAAGCAAGAAGTGGGATAAAATGCGCCCCGCGTTGGGACCAAGAAGCATTGAGGGTTGCTTCGGTTCGCCTGTCCCCACCTCCCATCCCTCCCATGTTGAGAATAGGTTCCAATTCACGAGCTCATTGCGACAATCATCAATCGAGCGTAGATAAGTAGTGATTAATGAAACTAACTTCACGTTCACGTCGGCCCAGCTAATAACAACTATCATCAAGTTGGTCAGTCTGTCAGCCGTTTCTACAAACAACACCAGATGGAGCAGCGATCTTTGGTTCTCAGAAAAGTACTCAGGGAATGAAATGTGTTCTCGGATGAGTGCAGTCAGGCGAACCAACGCAACCCTCAATGCAACATGGTCGGGGCCCCGGGGGCCTGTCCAGGTCCTTCAGTCTCAGCCTGACCGACCTGGCGTGACTGCTCAAACTAGGATCGTACCTGGTGTGACTGCTCGAACTAGGCTCGTACCTGGTGTGACTGCTCGAACTAGGCTCGTACTTGGCGTGACTGCTCGAACTAGGATCGTACCTGGCGTGACTGCTCGAAATAGGATCGTACCTGGTGTGATTGCTCGAACTAGGCTCGTACCTGGTGTGACTGCTCGAACTAGGCTCGTACCTGGTGTGACTGCTCGAACTAGGCTCGTACTTGGTGTGACTGCTTGAACTAGGCTCGTACTTGGTGTGACTGATCGAACTAGGCTCGTACTTGGTGTGACTGCTCGAACTAGGCTCGTACCTGGTGTGACTGCTCGAACTAGGCTCGTACATGGTGTGACTGCTCAACTAGGCTCGTACCTGGTTTGACTGCTCGAACTAGGCTCGTACTTGGTGTGACTGCTCGAACTAGGCTCGTACCTGGTGTGACTGCTGAAACTAGGCTCGTACTTGGTGTGACTGCTCGAACTAGGCTCGAACTAGGCTCGTACTTGGTGTGACTGCTCGAACTAGGCTCGTACCTGGTGTGACTGCTCGAACTAGGCTCGTACTTGGTGTGACTGCTCGAACTAGGCTCGTACTTGGTGCGACTGCTCGAACCAGGCTCGTACCTGGTGTGACTGCTCGAACTAGGCTCGTACCTGGTGTGACTGCTCGAACTAGGCTCGTACCTGGTGTGACTGCTCGAACTAGGCTCGTACCTGGTGTAACTGCTCGAACTAGGCTCGTACTTGGTGTGACTGCTCGAACTAGGCTCGTACCTGGTGTGACTGCTCGAACCAGGCTCGAACTAGGCTCGTACTTGGTGTGACTGCTCGAACTAGGCTCGAACTAGGCTCGTACCTGGTGTGACTGCTCGAACTAGGCAGGTACCTGGTGTGACTGCTCGAACTAGGCTCGAACTAGGCTCGTACTTGGTGTGACTGCTTGAACTAGGCTCGTACTTGGTGTGACTGCTCGAACTAGGCTCTAACTAGGCTCGTACTTGGTGTGACTGCTCGAACTAGGCTCGTACTTGGTGTGACTGCTCGAACTGGGCTCGAACTAGGCCCGTACCTGGTGTGACTGCTCAAACTAGGCTAGTACTTGGTGTGACTGCTCGAACTAGGCTCGAACTAGGCTCGTACTTGGTGTGACTGCTCGAACTAGGCTCGTACCTGGTGTGACTGCTCGAACTAGGCTCGTACCTGGTGTGACTGCTCGAACTAGGCTCGTACTTGGTGTGACTGCTCGAACTAGGCTCGTACTTGGTGCGACTGCTCGAACCAGGCTCGTACCTGGTGTGACTGCTCGAACTAGGCTCGTACCTGGTGTGACTGCTCGAACTAGGCTCGTAACTGGTGTGACTGCTCGAACTAGGCTCGTACCTGGTGTGACTGCTCGAACTAGGCTCGTACTTGGTGTGACTGCTCGAACTAGGCTCGTACCTGGTGTGATTGCTCGAACTAGGCTCGAACTAGGCTCGTACTTGGTGTGACTGCTCGAACTAGGCTCGAACTAGGCTCGTACCTGGTGTGACTGCTCTAACTAGGCTCGTACACGGTGTGACTGCTCGAACTAGGCTCGAACTAGGCTCGTACTTGGTGTGACTGCTCGAACTAGGCTCGTACTTGGTGTGACTGCTCGAACTAGGCTCGTACTTGGTGTGACTGCTCGAACTAGGCTCGAACTAGGCTCGTACTTGGTGTGACTGCTCGAACTAGGCTCGAACTAGGCTCGTACTTGGTGTGACTGCTCGAACTAGGTCGTACTTGGTGTGACTGCTCGAACTAGGCTCGAACTAGGCTCGTACTTGGTGTGACTGCTCGAACTAGGCTCGAACTAGGCTCGTACCTGGTGTGACTGCTCGTACCTGGTGTGACTGCTCGAACTAGGCTCGTACCTGGTGTGACTGCTCAAACTGAGCTCGTACTTGGTGTGACTGCTTGAACTAGGCTCGAACTAGGCTCGTACCTGGTGTGACTGCTCGAAATAGGCTCGTACCTGGTGTGACTGCTCGAACTAGGCTCGTACTTGGTATGACTGCTCGAACTAGGCTCGAACTAGGCTCGTACCTGGTGTGACTGCTCTAACTAGGCTCGTACCTGGTGTGACTGCTCAAACTAGGCTCGTACCTGGTGTGACTGCTCGAACTAGGCTCGTACCTGGTGTGACTGCTCGAACTAGGCTCGTACCTGGTGTGACTGCTCGAACTAGGCTCGTACTTGGTGTGACTGCTCGAACTAGGCTCGTACCTGGTGTGACTGCTCGAACTAGGCTCGTACCTGGTGTGACTGCTCGAACTAGGCTCGTACTTGGTGTGACTGCTCGAACTAGGCTCGTACCTGGTGTGACTGCTCTAACCAGGCTCGTACCTGGTGTGACTGCTCGAACTAGGCTTGTACTTGGTGTGACTGCTCGAACTAGGCACGTACCTGGTGTGACTGCTCGAACTAGGCTCGTACCTGGTGTGACTGCTCGAACTAGGCTCGTACTTGGTGCGACCGCTCGAACCAGGCTCGTACCTGGTGTGACTGCTCGAACTAGGCTCGTACCTGGTGTGACTGCTCGAACTAGGCTCGTACCTGGTGTGACTGCTCGAACTAGGCTCGTACCTGGTGTGACTGCTCGAACTAGGCTCGTACCTGGTGTGACTGCTCGAACTACGCTCGTACCTGGTGTGACTGCTCGAACTGGGCTCGTACTTGGTGTGACTGCTCGAACTAGGCTCGAACTAGGCTCGTACCTGGTGTGACTGCTCGAACTAGAGGCTCGTACCTGGTGCGACTGCTCGAACTAGGCTCGTACCTGGTGTGACTGCTCGAACTAGGCTTGTACCTGTTGTGACTGCTCGAACTAGGCTCGGACCTGGTGTGACTGCTCGAACTAGGCTCGTACCTGGTGTGACTGCTCGAACAAGGTTCGTACCTGGTGTGACTGCTCGAACTAGGCTTGTACCTGGTGTGACTGCTCGAACTAGGCTCGTACCTGGTGTGACTAAACGAACTGGGCTCGTACCTGGTGTGACTGCTCGAACTAGGCTCGTACTTGGCGTGACTGCTCGAACTAGGCTCGTACTTGGTGTGACTGCTCGAACTAGGCTCGTACTTGGTGTGACTGCTCGAACTAGGCTCGTACTTGGTGTGACTGCTCGAACTGGGCTCGTACCTGGTGTGACTGCTCGAACTAGGCTCGTACTTGGTGTGACTGCTCGAACTAGGCTCGTACTTGGTGTGACTGCTCGAACTAGGCTCGTACTTGGTGTGATTGCTCGAACTAGGCTCGTACTTGGTGTGACTGCTCGAACTAGGCTCGTACTTGGTGTGACTGCTCGAACTGGGCTCGTACTTGGTGTGACTGCTCGAACTAGGCTCGTACCTGGTGTGACTGCTCGAACTAGGCTCGTACCTGGTGTGACTGCTCGAACTAGGCTCGTACTTGGTGTGACTGCTCGAACTAGGCTCGTACTTGGTGTGACTGCTCGAACTGGGCTCGTACCTGGTATGACTGCTCGAACTAGGCTCGTACCTGGTGTGACTGCTCGAACCAGGATCGTACCTGGTGTGACTGCTCGAACTGGGCTCGTACTTGGTGTGACTGCTTGAACTAGGCTCGAGCTAGGCTCGTACCTGGTGTGACTGCTCGAACTAGGCTCGTACCTGGTGTGACTGCTCGAACTAGGCTTGTACCTGGTGTGACTGCACGAACTAGGCTCGTACCTGGTGTGACTAAACGAACTGGGCTCGTACCTGGTGTGACTGCTCGAACTAGGCTCGTACTAGGCGTGACTGCTCGAACTAGGCTCGTACTTGGTGTGACTGCTCGAACTAGGCTCTTACCTTGTGTGACTGCTCGAACGAGGCTCGTACCTGGTGTGACTGCTCGAACTAGGATCGTACCTGGTGTGACTGCTCGAACTAGGCTCGTACCTGGTGTGACTAATCGAACTAGGCTCGTACTTGGTGTGACTGCTCGAACTAGGCTCGTACCTGGTGTGACTGCTCGAACTAGGCTCGTACTTGGTGTGACTGCTCGAACTAGGCTCGTCCCTGGTGTGACTGCATGAACCAGGCTCGTACTTGGTGTGACTGCTCGAACTAGGCTCGTACCTGGTGTGACTGCTCGAACTAGGCTCGTACTTGGTGTGACTGCTTGAACTAGGCTCGAACTAGGCTCGTACCTGGTGTGACTGCTCGTACTAGGCTCGTACCTGGTGTGACTGAACGAACTGGGCTCGTACCTGGTGTGACTAAACGAACATGGCTCGTACCTGGTGTGACTGCTCGAACTGGGCTCGTACCTGGTGTGACTGCTCGAACTAGGCTCGTACCTGGTGTGACTGCTCGAACTAGGCTCGTACTTGGTGTGACTGCTCGAACTAGGCTCGTACCGGCTGGTGTGACTGCTTGAACTAGGCTCGTACCTGGTGTGACTGCTCGGACTAGGCTCGTACTTGGTGTGACTGCTCGAACTAGGCTCGTACTTGGTGTGACTGCTCGAACTGGGCTCGTACTTGGTGTGACTGCTCGAACTAGGCTCGTACCTGGTGTGACTGCTCGAACTAGGCTCGTACCTGGTGTGACTGCTCGAACTAGGCTCGTACTTGGTGTGACTGCTCGAACTAGGCTCGTACTTGGTGTGACTGCTCGAACTGGGCTCGTACCTGGTATGACTGCTCGAACTAGGCTCGTACCTGGTGTGACTGCTCGAACCAGGATCGTACCTGGTGTGACTGCTCGAACTGGGCTCGTACTTGGTGTGACTGCTTGAACTAGGCTCGAGCTAGGCTCGTACCTGGTGTGACTGCTCGAACTAGGCTCGTACCTGGTGTGACTGCTCGAACTAGGCTTGTACCTGGTGTGACTGCACGAACTAGGCTCGTACCTGGTGTGACTAAACGAACTGGGCTCGTACCTGGTGTGACTGCTCGAACTAGGCTCGTACTAGGCGTGACTGCTCGAACTAGGCTCGTACTTGGTGTGACTGCTCGAACTAGGCTCTTACCTTGTGTGACTGCTCGAACGAGGCTCGTACCTGGTGTGACTGCTCGAACTAGGATCGTACCTGGTGTGACTGCTCGAACTAGGCTCGTACCTGGTGTGACTAATCGAACTAGGCTCGTACTTGGTGTGACTGCTCGAACTAGGCTCGTACCTGGTGTGACTGCTCGAACTAGGCTCGTACTTGGTGTGACTGCTCGAACTAGGCTCGTCCCTGGTGTGACTGCTTGAACCAGGCTCGTACTTGGTGTGACTGCTCGAACTAGGCTCGTACCTGGTGTGACTGCTCGAACTAGGCTCGTACTTGGTGTGACTGCTTGAACTAGGCTCGAACTAGGCTCGTACCTGGTGTGACTGCTCGTACTAGGCTCGTACCTGGTGTGACTGAACGAACTGGGCTCGTACCTGGTGTGACTAAACGAACTGGGCTCGTACCTGGTGTGACTGCTCGAACTGGGCTCGTACCTGGTGTGACTGCTCGAACTAGGCTCGTACCTGGTGTGACTGCTCGAACTAGGCTCGTACTTGGTGTGACTGCTCGAACTAGGCTCGTACCGGCTGGTGTGACTGCTTGAACTAGGCTCGTACCTGGTGTGACTGCTCGGACTAGGCTCGTACCTGGTGTGACTGCTCGAACTGGGCTCGTACTTGGTGTGACTGCTTGAACTAGGCTCGAACTAGGCTCGTACCTGGTGTGACTGCTCGAACTAGGCTCGTACCTGGTGTGACTGCTCGAACTAGGCTCGTACCTGGTGTGACTGCTCGAACTAGGCTCGTACTCGGTGTGACTGCTCGAACTAGGCTCGTACCGGCTGGTGTGACTGCTCGAACTAGGCTCGTACCTGGTGTGACTGCTCGAACTAGGCTCGTACCTGGTGTGACTGCTCGAACTAGGTCGTACTTGGTTCTACTGCTCGAACTAGGCTCGTACCTGGTGTGACTGCTCGAACTAGGCTCGTACCTGGTGTGACTGCTCGAACTAGGCTCGTACCGGCTGGTGTGACTGGTCGAACTAGGCTCGTACCTGGTGTGACTGCTCGAACTAGGCTCGTACCTGGTGTGACTGCTCGAACTAGGCTCGTACTTGGTGTGACTGCTCGAACTAGGCTCGTACCGGCTGGTGTGACTGCTCGAACTAGAGGCTCGTACCTGGTGTGACTGCTCGAACTAGGCTCGTACCTGGTGTGACTGCTCGAACTAGGCTCGTACCTGGTGTGACTGCTCGAACTAGGCTCGTACTTGGTGTGACCGCTCGAACTAGGCTCGTACCTGGTGTGACTGCTCGAACTAGGCTCGTACCTGGTGTGACTGTTCGAACTAGGCTCGTACCTGGTGTGACTGCTCGAACTAGGCTCGTACTTGGTGTGACTGCTCAAACTAGGCTCGTACCTGGTGTGACTGCTCGAACTGGGCTCGTACTTGGTGTGACTGCAAGAACTAGGCTCTTACTTGGTGTGACTGCTCGAACTAGGCTCGTACTTGGTGTGACTGCTCGAACTAGGCTCGTACTTGGTGTGACTGCTCGAACTACGCTCGTACCTGTTGTGACTGCTCGAACTCGGCTCGTACCCGGTGTGACTGCTCGAACTGGGCTCGTACCTGATGTGACTGCTCGAACTAGGCTCGTACCTGGTTTGACTGCTCGAACTGGGCTCGTACCTGGTGTGACTGCTCGAACTAGGCTCGTACCTGGTGTGACTGCTCGAACTAGGCTCGTACCTGGTGTGACTGCTTGAACTAGGCTCGTACTTGGTGTGACTGCTCGAACTAGGCTCGTACCTGGTGTGACTGCTCGAACTGGGCTCGTACTTGGTGTGACTGCTCGAACTAGGCTCGTACCTGGTGTGACTGCTCGAACTGGGCTCGTACTTGGTGTGACTGCTCGAACTAGGCTCGAACCAGGCTCGTACCTGGTGTGACTGCTCGAACTAGAGGCTCGTACCTGGTGTGACTGCTCGAACTGGGCTCGTACTTGGTGTGACTGCTCGAACTAGGCTCGTACCTGGTGTGACTGCTCGAACTAGAGGCTCGTACCTGGTGCGACTGCTCGAACTAGGCTCGTACCCGGTGTGACTGCTCGAACTAGGCTCGTACCTGGTGTGACTGCTCGAACTAGGCTCGTACCTGATGTGACTGCTCGAACTAGGCTCGTACTTGGTGTGACTGCTCGAACTAGAGGCTCGTACCTGGTGTGACTGCTCGAACTAGGCTCGTACCTGGTGTGACTGCTCGAACTAGAGGCTCGTACCTGGTGTGACTGCTCGAACTAGGCTCGTACCTGGTGTGACTGCTCGAACTGGGCTCGTACTTGGTGTGACTGCTCGAACTAGAGGCTCGTACCTGGTGTGACTGCTCGAACTAGGCTCGTACCTGGTGTGACTGCTCGAACTAGAGGCTCGTACCTGGTGTGACTGCTCGAACTAGGCTCGTACCTGGTGTGACTGCTCGAACTGGGCTCGTACTTGGTATGCACAGAGAGACCTGATTACGCCGTGCATAATGCCCTCTAATAACCACTGCTGATCGCGCGGTGATTAATATTTGCATCTCGAACTGCCTATCGGGTTGATTACACACAGACATGCGGTTGAAGGCTTGAATACTGATAGGGATCACATTGCGTGTACGTGTAGTCAGTTATACCAGCCAGATAATTAGACGAGCTGGTTTTCATGAAATAATCAGTGAGCAAGGCTGACTCTGATGTTTGTCATCTTGATCTATAATATAATATCCATCTCATGCCCAATAATAGCTCATGATATTGAAATAATAATTCAGATATATTTTGATAGCTCATAAGTCTTTCATTGCAAAGATGTTTTCATAGTGTCGATGTTGTTTTTAATTAACTGCTCGTGTAATCCGCACGATTTTCAACATTTGTTTTCAATTCGGTTTCACCAGATTATAATCTTTTATTCAATTTGTAGAACACCTCCGATATCATGTAATATGATTCAAAATTGAAGGAATGAACAATTCATCATTAATATCATTACATATATTCGATTTGTATTCCTCAACTATTGAAAAGTGTTTCATTTATTCTTTCCTTGTATAATTTGAGAGTTGTGAAAACAGAAATAGATGATAGACACATATTGTTGTATTTCAAGTAAGCCTAACTCTTGATTCATAAGACAGTGAAAAGAAGTAAACACTTGGTGAACTTGTTTCATTGTTTCATGATATAAACCCGATTTTTGTCCGAGCTATTAATTTCATTTCTCATCCCACAGATAAGCGTTTCTGGCTTTGTGGAAGAGCGTGTTAATTAATCGTGTATGTGTGTTTTATTCAAATCTAATGAACAAAAAAAATTGATAATATTATAATACCACAGTATTGACAACAAAGATTTGACATAAATTACACATGAAATGGAATCTTTCTATATTGGGTTTACCGACGCCCAGGACCCCCATTCCTGAGATAACTGAGATGTGAGAAAAATTAAAGTAAGTGAGATAATCGTTTTCTCACTCACTTTTATT
>OZ023332.1:1908013-1963013 GCA_964007535.1 Brachyptera risi
ATATATATATATATATATATATATCAATATAAGTAGTGTGTGAGGCACCCTGGTACAAATCTGTTGTGAGGCTCCCTGGGACACCTTGACCCTCGACGTTGACCTTCGACATTTACCTTTGACATTTGACCTTTGACCCTTTTTTAGGGATGAATTTTTCCCAATCCATTTTTTTTCCGATCATTTTTCTTGTTCGATTTTTTTTTCGATTAATTTTTTTTTTCGAATTTTTTGGGGCTCCATTTTTTTTCTTGTACTGTTGGTGATACATTTTTTTTGCCACCATTTTTTAATTCATAATTTTCTTTTTGTTTTCTTTGTATTATTACTTTTTCCCGCACTGTTGGGTGCTGACTTTTTTTGCCGTCATTTTCAATTATTTTATAATTCATTCTATATTTTATATTAATCAATTCGTGAACAAAATATCTCCCACCCTCTGGGTTTTGAACCTGGTTAGTTTGCGCCTTGTCCTATATATCAGCTACACTAACCACTCAACCATGGAGACAGGATATATATGACAGGTTAAAAGTCATACATCTTCTCAAATGCATGACGTCACACTCTACAAGTTTATATACGCTCTGTATCATACAGAACCTTGAAGATTCAGTACACATTATAAAGGACCAATATGTAACAGGGATATCATCGAGGTATGAGAAGAATAAGTACAAGTATATACTCTACATATTTTATTATTATAATTCTCTCGACAATACAAGTATACGTATTTTCCTCTTCTAGCACCATTCATTATGATATATGGATTCCACTCCAACTCTTGAATCATATGCGTGACAATGAAATTACCATCATTACTTTTCATATTGTACGCAATCAAAATGTTCTGCTTCACATTCCGTCTGTATTTCCGTACATGGTCAAAAAAAAAACATTCAAGGGAGAGGGGCCTTCAAACACTTTCAGTTTTGATTCTCCAGGTGAACAGAAATTACATTGAAGACTATCAAATGGTGAATCGATACATCGAAGGCACACTTGCTGACTGACTACTAGATTTGGCTCGTGCTTTTTCAAGTGAGGTTTCAGGGGCAACGATCTGTGCTGTGTTGATTCTATGTCAAAGCATGTAAACACTATTTCTTCATTGACAGGCATGTTTTTGGGTTCAAGTGGTTCCAGATAACATTTGTGATCAACATATGTAAACTTGGAACATACATTGCAGTATTTTTCGGAGCATGTGTGTTCATCTCTGTCTCGGAGATTATACAAACAATGGCAAATATCACATATTCTTAACACATCGCAAACAGAACGATTGTTGGTATAATGCGGTTTGAGGTGATTAAGATAACAAATTTCCGACTTGAATGCTCTCAAACATACGTCACATTTAGCTGCACGACTCTCCGAATCGCTGCAATTCCCATCAGTATAGCAGCGAGGACAGCAAACATCGCACTTGTGTGCTCCTTTGGAACGAAATGGAATTTTACAGGGTCTACAATAGTAGCTGGTATCGAAAGCTCCGGTGACAGATGTTATGACAACATAATGATTATCATGATAGAATAGATCAATAAATTTTCACTCTTGAAGTGCCGTGCCGTCAGGCCCCTCGAACATAACCTCCCTACCTTTTCGATCCATGAAAACTGTGATCTTGTAATCACTGAAATAATTTTGAAATTTACGAATCTCCTCTATGCCACCACCAGAGGTGCTCAAATCCACTGCAGCTTCTCGGCAATATAATTCCTTTTTCCGGAGTTGTTGTTCTCGATCCTTTTTAATATAAGCATTTTCTTTAGTTTTTCCTGTGTGAATTGCAATAGCGACAGCAAGAGCTCTAGCTAGACAAAGATTATCCTTGTTCGTAATCTCAATGAAGGAGTTTTTCTTCTGGATATACTCGGTATCTGAGGTACACTTTTGCACGGCGTTACGGCCTCTACCATTGGCAGGAAGTTCCAGGTGAGTGAGTTCGATGCTCATAGGTCCAGCTGGGTCAAGAATGATTTATTACTCTGATTTACCGCTTCGATCGTACGCATGATTATCTCTACGTCTAGGTTTGCTGGAACTATGTAAGAGATACATATGGGAGTTTCCGGTTCCGCATGGCTGTAGATTTTCATCCCCACTTTGTGATGAGGCAAAATATCAGCGGTTTTTAGATAATCCAAGAGATTTGTGAACGTAGAGTGTAACCATTCGATGGGATTTTCTTCAGAGGGGATTTCATCGAAAACAATATCTAGAGAACGAGAATTCAGCTCATATTTCCGGTTGGCATATACATGTTCGCTTATTATTGTGAACCCTTTTTGACCAGTCCCTTGTTGATTCAATCCAGATTGGGGACTAGCATCAGCAGGTTGTTCTTCTTGTTCCTCTCTGTCTTCTTCAGGATTGAACTGAGGTGCCTTGGAACAACCTGGTTGAGGTGTCAGCACTGAAGCATTGTTCACTTCATACACTCTTGTTGGTGCTGTTGTTGTTGTTGCATTATTCTCCGCAGAGGAGATTTCATTCCAACCAGTTGAAGTCGAGTGAAAGCTCTCAAGTAGGAACAACTCTTCTGACTCAGCAGATGTTAACCCCAAATAATCCCCAAAATCTTGGGTGTTATCCATTACTACTATGCGCAAAAACACAAACAATGCACGTGTCAGGCGGATGGCTTTGGGCAGAACCAAAGAGCTTAACAATGAATGAACAACGTCAATCAAATATAATTGAACAAATTTGTTTGCTCCAAGTGAAGGTAGGAATAGACCTACTCTATATCGTTGTAGGTGGACTGATGGCCTGGATGAACCAAGAAGCAAAAGTCCACGTATAACTAGAAATTACTGTAGTATGTAATAATATAGTATTTGACGAGTGCAGAAAGAATACTATTGAATGATAATATACGAAGAGATGATGTATGAGTGGACTGATGACCTGGATGAACCAAGAAGCAAAAGTCCACGTATAACTAGAAATTACTGTAGTATGTAATAGTATAGTATTTGACGAGTGCAGAAAAAATACTATTGAATGATAATATACGAAGAGATGATGTATAGGTGGACTGATGGCCTGGATGAACCAAGAAGCAAAAGTCCACGTATAACTAGAAATTACTGTAGTATGTAATAGTATAGTATTTGACGAGTGCAGAAAAAATACTATTGAATGATAATATACGAAGAGATGATGTATGAGTGGACTGATGGTCTGGATGAACCAAGAAGCAAAAGTCCACGTATAACTAGAAATTACTGTAGTATGTAATAGTATAGTATTTGACGAGTGCAGAAAAAATACTATTGAATGATAATATACGAAGAGATGATGTATGAGTGGACTGATGGCCTGGATGAACCAAGAAGCAAAAGTCCACGTATAACTAGAAATTACTGTAGTATGTAATAATATAGTATTTGACGAGTGCAGAAAGAATACTACTGAATGATAATATACGAAGAGATGATGTATGAGTGGACTGATGGCCTGGATGGACCAAGAAGCAAAAGTCCACGTATAACTAGAAATTACTGTAGTATGTAATAATATAGTATTTGACGAGTGCAGAAAAAATACTATTGAATGATAATATACGAAGAGATGATGTATGAGTGGACTGATGGCCTGGATGAACCAAGAAGCAAAAGTCCACGTATAACTAGAAATTACTGTAGTATGTAATAGTATAGTATTTGACGAGTGCAGAAAAAATACTATTGAATGATAATATACGAAGAGATGATGTATAGGTGGACTGATGGCCTGGATGAACCAAGAAGCAAAAGTCCACGTATAACTAGAAATCACTGTAGTATGTAATAGTATAGTATTTGACGAGTGCAGAAAAAATACTATTGAATGATAATATACGAAGAGATGATGTATGAGTGGACTGATGGCCTGGATGAACCAAGAAGCAAAAGTCCACGTATAACTAGAAATCACTGTAGTATGTAATAGTATAGTATTTGACGAGTGCAGAAAAAATACTATTGAATGATAATATACGAAGAGATGATGTATGAGTGGACTGATGGCCTGGATGAACCAAGAAGCAAAAGTCCACGTATAACTAGAAATTACTGTAGTATGTAATAATATAGTATTTGACGAGTGCAGAAAAAATACTATTGAATGATAATATACGAAGAGATGATGTATGAGTGGACTGATGGCCTGGATGAACCAAGAAGCAAAAGTCCACGTATAACTAGAAATTACTGTAGTATGTAATAATATAGTATTTGACGAGTGCAGAAAAAATACTATTGAATGATAATATACGAAGAGATGATGTATGAGTGGACTGATGGCCTGGATGAACCAAGAAGCAAAAGTCCACGTATAACTAGAAATTACTGTAGTATGTAATAATATAGTATTTGACGAGTGCAGAAAGAATACTATTGAATGATAATATACGAAGAGATGATGTATGAGTGGACTGATGGCCTGGATGAACCAAGAAGCAAAAGTCCACGTATAACTAGAAATTACTGTAGTATGTAATAATATAGTATTTGACGAGTGCAGAAAAAATACTATTGAATGATAATATACGAAGAGATGATGTATGAGTGGACTGATGGCCTGGATGAACCAAGAAGCAAAAGTCCACGTATAACTAGAAATTACTGTAGTATGTAATAATATAGTATTTGACGAGTGCAGAAAAAATACTATTGAATGATAATATACGAAGAGATGATGTATGAGTGGACTGATGGCCTGGATGTACCAAGAAGCAAAAGTCCACGTATAACTAGAAATTACTGTAGTATGTAATAATATAGTATTTGACGAGTGCAGAAAAAATACTACTGAATGATAATATACGAAGAGATGATGTATGAGTGGACTGATGGCCTGGATGAACCAAGAAGCAAAAGTCCACGTATAACTAGAAATTACTGTAGTATGTAATAATATAGTATTTGACGAGTGCAGAAAAAATACTATTGAATGATAATATACGAAGAGATGATGTATGAGTGGACTGATGGCCTGGATGAACCAAGAAGCAAAAGTCCACGTATAACTAGAAATTACTGTAGTATGTAATAATATAGTATTTGACGAGTGCAGAAAAAATACTATTGAATGATAATATACGAAGAGATGATGTATGAGTGGACTGATGGCCTGGATGTACCAAGAAGCAAAAGTCCACGTATAACTAGAAATTACTGTAGTATGTAATAGTATAGTATTTGACGAGTGCAGAAAAAATACTATTGAATGATAATATACGAAGAGATGATGTATGAGTGGACTGATGGCCTGGATGTACCAAGAAGCAAAAGTCCACGTATAACTAGAAATTACTGTAGTATGTAATAATATAGTATTTGACGAGTGCAGAAAAAATACTATTGAATGATAATATACGAAGAGATGATGTATGAGTGGACTGATGGCCTGGATGAACCAAGAAGCAAAAGTCCACGTATAACTAGAAATTACTGTGGTATGTAATAATATAGTATTTGACGAGTGCAGAAAAAATACTATTGAATGATAATATACGAAGAGATGATGTATGAGTGGACTGATGGTCTGGATGAACCAAGAAGCAAAAGTCCACGTATAACTAGAAATTACTGTAGTATGTAATAATATAGTATTTGACGAGTGCAGAAAAAATACTATTGAATGATAATATACGAAGAGATGATGTATGAGTGGACTGATGGCCTGGATGAACCAAGAAGCAAAAGTCCACGTATAACTAGAAATTACTGTAGTATGTAATAGTATAGTATTTGACGAGTGCAGAAAAAATACTATTGAATGATAATATACGAAGAGATGATGTATGAGTGGACTGATGGCCTGGATGTACCAAGAAGCAAAAGTCCACGTATAACTAGAAATTACTGTAGTATGTAATAGTATAGTATTTGACGAGTGCAGAAAAAATACTATTGAATGATAATATACGAAGAGATGATGTATGAGTGGACTGATGGCCTGGATGTACCAAGAAGCAAAAGTCCACGTATAACTAGAAATTACTGTAGTATGTAATAATATAGTATTTGACGAGTGCAGAAAAAATACTATTGAATGATAATATACGAAGAGATGATGTATGAGTGGACTGATGGTCTGGATGAACCAAGAAGCAAAAGTCCACGTATAACTAGAAATTACTGTAGTATGTAATAATATAGTATTTGACGAGTGCAGAAAGAATACTATTGAATGATAATATACGAAGAGATGATGTATGAGTGGACTGATGGCCTGGATGAACCAAGAAGCAAAAGTCCACGTATAACTAGAAATTACTGTAGTATGTAATAATATAGTATTTGACGAGTGCAGAAAAAATACTACTGAATGATAATATACGAAGAGATGATGTATAGGTGGACTGATGGCCTGGATGAACCAAGAAGCAAAAGTCCACGTATAACTAGAAATTACTGTAGTATGTAATAATATAGTATTTGACGAGTGCAGAAAAAATACTATTGAATGATAATATACGAAGAGATGATGTATGAGTGGACTGATGGCCTGGATGAACCAAGAAGCAAAAGTCCACGTATAACTAGAAATTACTGTAGTATGTAATAATATAGTATTTGACGAGTGCAGAAAAAATACTATTGAATGATAATATACGAAGAGATGATGTATGAGTGGACTGATGGCCTGGATGAACCAAGAAGCAAAAGTCCACGTATAACTAGAAATTACTGTAGTATGTAATAATATAGTATTTGACGAGTGCAGAAAAAATACTATTGAATGATAATATACGAAGAGATGATGTATGAGTGGACTGATGGCCTGGATGAACCAAGAAGCAAAAGTCCACGTATAACTAGAAATTACTGTAGTATGTAATAATATAGTATTTGACGAGTGCAGAAAAAATACTATTGAATGATAATATACGAAGAGATGATGTATGAGTGGACTGATGGCCTGGATGAACCAAGAAGCAAAAGTCCACGTATAACTAGAAATTACTGTAGTATGTAATAATATAGTATTTGACGAGTGCAGAAAAAATACTATTGAATGATAATATACGAAGAGATGATGTATGAGTGGACTGATGGCCTGGATGAACCAAGAAGCAAAAGTCCACGTATAACTAGAAATTACTGTAGTATGTAATAATATAGTATTTGACGAGTGCAGAAAAAATACTATTGAATGATAATATACGAAGAGATGATGTATGAGTGGACTGATGGCCTGGATGAACCAAGAAGCAAAAGTCCACGTATAACTAGAAATTACTGTAGTATGTAATAATATAGTATTTGACGAGTGCAGAAAAAATACTACTGAATGATAATATACGAAGAGATGATGTATGAGTGGACTGATGGCCTGGATGAACCAAGAAGCAAAAGTCCACGTATAACTAGAAATTACTGTAGTATGTAATAGTATAGTATTTGACGAGTGCAGAAGAAATACTATTGAATGATAATATACGAAGAGATGATGTATGTGTGGACTGATGGCCTGGATGAACCAAGAAGCAAAAGTCCACGTATAACTAGAAATTACTGTAGTATGTAATAATATAGTATTTGACGAGTGCAGAAAAAATACTATTGAATGATAATATACGAAGAGATGATGTATGAGTGGACTGATGGCCTGGATGAACCAAGAAGCAAAAGTCCACGTATAACTAGAAATTACTGTAGTATGTAATAGTATAGTATTTGACGAGTGCAGAAGAAATACTATTGAATGATAATATACGAAGAGATGATGTATGTGTGGACTGATGGCCTGGATGAACCAAGAAGCAAAAGTCCACGTATAACTAGAAATTACTGTAGTATGTAATAGTATAGTATTTGACGAGTGCAGAAAAAATACTATTGAATGATAATATACGAAGAGATGATGTATGAGTGGACTGATGACCTGGATGAACCAAGAAGCAAAAGTCCACGTATAACTAGAAATTACTGTAGTATGTAATAATATAGTATTTGACGAGTGCAGAAAAAATACTATTGAATGATAATATACGAAGAGATGATGTATGAGTGGACTGATGGCCTGGATGAACCAAGAAGCAAAAGTCCACGTATAACTAGAAATTACTGTAGTATGTAATAGTATAGTATTTGACGAGTGCAGAAAGAATACTATTGAATGATAATATACGAAGAGATGATGTATGAGTGGACTGATGGCCTGGATGAACCAAGAAGCAAAAGTCCACGTATAACTAGAAATTACTGTAGTATGTAATAGTATAGTATTTGACGAGTGCAGAAAAAATACTATTGAATGATAATATACGAAGAGATGATGTATGAGTGGACTGATGGCCTGGATGAACCAAGAAGCAAAAGTCCACGTATAACTAGAAATTACTGTAGTATGTAATAATATAGTATTTGACGAGTGCAGAAAAAATACTATTGAATGTTAATATACGAAGAGATGATGTATGAGTGGACTGATGGCCTGGATGAACCAAGAAGCAAAAGTCCACGTATAACTAGAAATTACTGTAGTATGTAATAATATAGTATTTGACGAGTGCAGAAAAAATACTATTGAATGATAATATACGAAGAGATGATGTATGAGTGGACTGATGGCCTGGATGAACCAAGAAGCAAAAGTCCACGTATAACTAGAAATTACTGTAGTATGTAATAATATAGTATTTGACGAGTGCAGAAAAAATACTATTGAATGATAATATACGAAGAGATGATGTATGAGTGGACTGATGGCCTGGATGAACCAAGAAGCAAAAGTCCACGTATAACTAGAAATTACTGTAGTATGTAATAATATAGTATTTGACGAGTGCAGAAAAAATACTATTGAATGATAATATACGAAGAGATGATGTATGAGTGGACTGATGGCCTGGATGAACCAAGAAGCAAAAGTCCACGTATAACTAGAAATTACTGTAGTATGTAATAATATAGTATTTGACGAGTGCAGAAAAAATACTATTGAATGTTAATATACGAAGAGATGATGTATGAGTGGACTGATGGCCTGGATGAACCAAGAAGCAAAAGTCCACGTATGACTAGAAATTACTGTAGTATGTGATAATATAGTATTTGACGAGTGCAGAAAAAATACTATTGAATGATAATATACGAAGAGATGATGTATGAGTGGACTGATGGCCTGGATGAACCAAGAAGCAAAAGTCCACGTATAACTAGAAATTACTGTATGTAATAATATAGTATTTGACGAGTGCAGAAAAAATACTATTGAATGATAATATACGAAGAGAAGATGTATGAGTGGACTGATGGCCTGGATTAACCAAGAAGCAAAAGTCCACGTATAACTAGAAATTACTGTATGTAATAGTATAGTATTTGACGAGTGCAGAAAAAATACTATTGAATGATAATATACGAAGAGATGATGTATGAGTGGACTGATGGCCTGGATGAACCAAGAAGCAAAAGTCCACGTATAACTAGAAATTACTGTAGTATGTAATAATATAGTATTTGACGAGTGCAGAAAAAATACTATTGAATGATAATATACGAAGAGATGATGTATGAGTGGACTGATGGCCTGGATGAACCAAGAAGCAAAAGTCCACGTATAACTAGAAATTACTGTAGTATGTAATAATATAGTATTTGACGAGTGCAGAAAAAATACTATTGAATGATAATATACGAAGAGATGATGTATGAGTGGACTGATGGTCTGGATGAACCAAGAAGCAAAAGTCCACGTATAACTAGAAATTACTGTAGTATGTAATAATATAGTATTTGACGAGTGCAGAAAAAATACTATTGAATGATAATATACGAAGAGATGATGTATGAGTGGACTGATGGTCTGGATGAACCAAGAAGCAAAAGTCCACGTATAACTAGAAATTACTGTAGTATGTAATAATATAGTATTTGACGAGTGCAGAAAAAATACTATTGAATGATAATATACGAAGAGATGATGTATGAGTGGACTGATGGCCTGGATGGACCAAGAAGCAAAAGTCCACGTATAA
Source organism: Brachyptera risi (assembly GCA_964007535.1). Lineage (NCBI taxonomy): Eukaryota > Metazoa > Arthropoda > Insecta > Plecoptera > Taeniopterygidae > Brachyptera > Brachyptera risi. The sequence goes on from OZ023332.1 coordinate 1,917,999, forward strand.
CTAGAAATTACTGTAGTATGTGATAATATAGTATTTGACGAGTGCAGAAAAAATACTATTGAATGATAATATACGAAGAGATGATGTATGAGTGGACTGATGACCTGGATGAACCAAGAAGCAAAAGTCCACGTATAACTAGAAATTACTGTAGTATGTAATAATATAGTATTTGACGAGTGCAGAAAAAATACTATTGAATGTTAATATACGAAGAGATGATGTATGAGTGGACTGATGGCCTGGATGTACCAAGAAGCAAAAGTCCACGTATAACTAGAAATTACTGTAGTATGTAATAGTATAGTATTTGACGAGTGCAGAAAGAATACTATTGAATGATAATATACGAAGAGATGATGTATGAGTGGACTGATGGCCTGGATGAACCAAGAAGCAAAAGTCCACGTATAACTAGAAATTACTGTAGTATGTAATAATATAGTATTTGACGAGTGCAGAAAAAATACTATTGAATGATAATATACGAAGAGATGATGTATGAGTGGACTGATGGCCTGGATGAACCAAGAAGCAAAAGTCCACGTATAACTAGAAATTACTGTAGTATGTAATAATATAGTATTTGACGAGTGCAGAAAAAATACTATTGAATGATAATATACGAAGAGATGATGTATGAGTGGACTGATGACCTGGATGAACCAAGAAGCAAAAGTCCACGTATAACTAGAAATTACTGTAGTATGTAATAATATAGTATTTGACGAGTGCAGAAAAAATACTATTGAATGATAATATACGAAGAGATGATGTATGAGTGGACTGATGGCCTGGATGAACCAAGAAGCAAAAGTCCACGTATAACTAGAAATTACTGTAGTATGTAATAATATAGTATTTGACGAGTGCAGAAAGAATACTATTGAATGATAATATACGAAGAGATGATGTATGAGTGGACTGATGACCTGGATGAACCAAGAAGCAAAAGTCCACGTATAACTAGAAATTACTGTATGTAATAATATAGTATTTGACGAGTGCAGAAAAAATACTATTGAATGATAATATACGAAGAGATGATGTATGAGTGGACTGATGGCCTGGATGAACCAAGAAGCAAAAGTCCACGTATAACTAGAAATTACTGTAGTATGTAATAATATAGTATTTGACGAGTGCAGAAAAAATACTATTGAATGATAATATACGAAGAGATGATGTATGAGTGGACTGATGGCCTGGATGAACCAAGAAGCAAAAGTCCACGTATAACTAGAAATTACTGTATGTAATAATATAGTATTTGACGAGTGCAGAAAAAATACTATTGAATGATAATATACGAAGAGATGATGTATGAGTGGACTGATGGCCTGGATGAACCAAGAAGCAAAAGTCCACGTATAACTAGAAATTACTGTAGTATGTGATAATATAGTATTTGACGAGTGCAGAAAGAATACTATTGAATGATAATATACGAAGAGATGATGTATGAGTGGACTGATGGCCTGGATGAACCAAGAAGCAAAAGTCCACGTATAACTAGAAATTACTGTAGTATGTGATAATATAGTATTTGACGAGTGCAGAAAAAATACTATTGAATGATAATATACGAAGAGATGATGTATGAGTGGACTGATGGCCTGGATGAACCAAGAAGCAAAAGTCCACGTATAACTAGAAATTACTGTAGTATGTAATAATATAGTATTTGACGAGTGCAGAAAAAATACTATTGAATGTTAATATACGAAGAGATGATGTATGAGTGGACTGATGGCCTGGATGAACCAAGAAGCAAAAGTCCACGTATAACTAGAAATTACTGTAGTATGTAATAATATAGTATTTGACGAGTGCAGAAAAAATACTATTGAATGATAATATACGAAGAGATGATGTATGAGTGGACTGATGGCCTGGATGAACCAAGAAGCAAAAGTCCACGTATAACTAGAAATTACTGTATGTAATAGTATAGTATTTGACGAGTGCAGAAAAAATACTATTGAATGATAATATACGAAGAGATGATGTATGAGTGGACTGATGGCCTGGATGAACCAAGAAGCAAAAGTCCACGTATAACTAGAAATTACTGTAGTATGTAATAATATAGTATTTGACGAGTGCAGAAAGAATACTATTGAATGATAATATACGAAGAGATGATGTATGAGTGGACTGATGGCCTGGATGAACCAAGAAGCAAAAGTCCACGTATAACTAGAAATTACTGTAGTATGTAATAATATAGTATTTGACGAGTGCAGAAAAAATACTATTGAATGATAATATACGAAGAGATGATGTATGAGTGGACTGATGGCCTGGATGAACCAAGAAGCAAAAGTCCACGTATAACTAGAAATTACTGTAGTATGTAATAATATAGTATTTGACGAGTGCAGAAAAAATACTATTGAATGATAATATACGAAGAGATGATGTATGAGTGGACTGATGGCCTGGATGAACCAAGAAGCAAAAGTCCACGTATAACTAGAAATTACTGTAGTATGTAATAATATAGTATTTGACGAGTGCAGAAAGAATACTATTGAATGATAATATACGAAGAGATGATGTATGAGTGGACTGATGGCCTGGATGAACCAAGAAGCAAAAGTCCACGTATAACTAGAAATTACTGTAGTATGTAATAATATAGTATTTGACGAGTGCAGAAAAAATACTATTGAATGATAATATACGAAGAGATGATGTATGAGTGGACTGATGGCCTGGATGAACCAAGAAGCAAAAGTCCACGTATAACTAGAAATTACTGTAGTATGTAATAATATAGTATTTGACGAGTGCAGAAAGAATACTATTGAATGATAATATACGAAGAGATGATGTATGAGTGGACTGATGGCCTGGATGGACCAAGAAGCAAAAGTCCACGTATAACTAGAAATTACTGTAGTATGTAATAATATAGTATTTGACGAGTGCAGAAAGAATACTATTGAATGATAATATACGAAGAGATGATGTATGAGTGGACTGATGGCCTGGATGAACCAAGAAGCAAAAGTCCACGTATAACTAGAAATTACTGTATGTAATAATATAGTATTTGACGAGTGCAGAAGAAATACTATTGAATGATAATATACGAAGAGATGATGTATGAGTGGACTGATGGCCTGGATGAACCAAGAAGCAAAAGTCCACGTATAACTAGAAATTACTGTAGTATGTAATAATATAGTATTTGACGAGTGCAGAAAAAATACTATTGAATGATAATATACGAAGAGATGATGTATGAGTGGACTGATGGCCTGGATGGACCAAGAAGCAAAAGTCCACGTATAACTAGAAATTACTGTAGTATGTAATAATATAGTATTTTACGAGTGCAGAAAAAATACTATTGAATGTTAATATACGAAGAGATGATGTATGAGTGGACTGATGGCCTGGATGAACCAAGAAGCAAAGTCCACGTATAACTAGAAATTACTGTAGTATGTAATAATATAGTATTTGACGAGTGCAGAAAAAATACTATTGAATGATAATATACGAAGAGATGATGTATGAGTGGACTGATGGCCTGGATGAACCAAGAAGCAAAAGTCCACGTATAACTAGAAATTACTGTAGTATGTGATAATATAGTATTTGACAAGTGCAGAAAAAATACTATTGAATAATAATATACGAAGAGATGACTGATATGAAAGAGATGAAATGAGATGAAGATATGAGTGGACTGATGGCCTGGATGAACCAAGAAGCAAAAGTCCACGTATAACTAGAAATTACTGTAGTATGTAATAATATAGTATTTGACGAGTGCAGAAAAAATACTATTGAATGATAATATACGAAGAGATGATGTATGAGTGGACTGATGGCCTGGATGGACCAAGAAGCAAAAGTCCACGTATAACTAGAAATTACTGTAGTATGTAATAATATAGTATTTGACGAGTGCAGAAAAAATACTATTGAATGATAATATACGAAGAGATGATGTATGAGTGGACTGATGGCCTGGATGAACCAAGAAGCAAAAGTCCACGTATAACTAGAAATTACTGTAGTATGTAATAATATAGTATTTGACGAGTGCAGAAAGAATACTATTGAATGATAATATACGAAGAGATGATGTATGAGTGGACTGATGGCCTGGATGAACCAAGAAGCAAAAGTCCACGTATAACTAGAAATTACTGTAGTATGTGATAATATAGTATTTGACGAGTGCAGAAAAAATACTATTGAATGATAATATACGAAGAGATGATGTATGAGTGGACTGATGGCCTGGATGAACCAAGAAGCAAAAGTCCACGTATAACTAGAAATTACTGTAGTATGTAATAATATAGTATTTGACGAGTGCAGAAAAAATACTATTGAATGATAATATACGAAGAGATGATGTATGAGTGGACTGATGGCCTGGATGAACCAAGAAGCAAAAGTCCACGTATAACTAGAAATTACTGTAGTATGTAATAGTATAGTATTTGACGAGTGCAGAAAAAATACTATTGAATGATAATATACGAAGAGATGATGTATGAGTGGACTGATGGCCTGGATGAACCAAGAAGCAAAAGTCCACGTATAACTAGAAATTACTGTAGTATGTAATAGTATAGTATTTGACGAGTGCAGAAAGAATACTATTGAATGATAATATACGAAGAGATGATGTATGAGTGGACTGATGGCCTGGATGAACCAAGAAGCAAAAGTCCACGTATAACTAGAAATTACTGTATGTAATAATATAGTATTTGACGAGTGCAGAAAAAATACTATTGAATGATAATATACGAAGAGATGATGTATGAGTGGACTGATGGCCTGGATGGACCAAGAAGCAAAAGTCCACGTATAACTAGAAATTACTGTAGTATGTAATAATATAGTATTTGACGAGTGCAGAAAAAATACTATTGAATGATAATATACGAAGAGATGATGTATAGGTGGACTGATGGCCTGGATGAACCAAGAAGCAAAAGTCCACGTATAACTAGAAATTACTGTAGTATGTAATAATATAGTATTTGACGAGTGCAGAAAAAATACTATTGAATGATAATATACGAAGAGATGATGTATGAGTGGACTGATGGCCTGGATGAACCAAGAAGCAAAAGTCCACGTATAACTAGAAATTACTGTAGTATGTGATAATATAGTATTTGACGAGTGCAGAAAGAATACTATTGAATGATAATATACGAAGAGATGATGTATGAGTGGACTGATGGCCTGGATGAACCAAGAAGCAAAAGTCCACGTATAACTAGAAATTACTGTAGTATGTAATAATATAGTATTTGACGAGTGCAGAAAAAATACTATTGAATGATAATATACGAAGAGATGATGTATGAGTGGACTGATGGCCTGGATGGACCAAGAAGCAAAAGTCCACGTATAACTAGAAATTACTGTAGTATGTAATAATATAGTATTTGACGAGTGCAGAAAAAATACTATTGAATGATAATATACGAAGAGATGATGTATGAGTGGACTGATGGCCTGGATGAACCAAGAAGCAAAAGTCCACGTATAACTAGAAATTACTGTAGTATGTAATAATATAGTATTTGACGAGTGCAGAAAAAATACTATTGAATGATAATATACGAAGAGATGATGTATGAGTGGACTGATGGCCTGGATGAACCAAGAAGCAAAAGTCCACGTATAACTAGAAATTACTGTAGTATGTAATAATATAGTATTTGACGAGTGCAGAAAAAATACTATTGAATGATAATATACGAAGAGATGATGTATGAGTGGACTGATGGCCTGGATGAACCAAGAAGCAAAAGTCCACGTATAACTAGAAATTACTGTAGTATGTGATAATATAGTATTTGACGAGTGCAGAAAGAATACTATTGAATGATAATATACGAAGAGATGATGTATGAGTGGACTGATGGCCTGGATGAACCAAGAAGCAAAAGTCCACGTATAACTAGAAATTACTGTAGTATGTGATAATATAGTATTTGACGAGTGCAGAAAAAATACTATTGAATGATAATATACGAAGAGATGATGTATGAGTGGACTGATGACCTGGATGAACCAAGAAGCAAAAGTCCACGTATAACTAGAAATTACTGTAGTATGTAATAATATAGTATTTGACGAGTGCAGAAAGAATACTATTGAATGATAATATACGAAGAGATGATGTATGAGTGGACTGATGGCCTGGATGAACCAAGAAGCAAAAGTCCACGTATAACTAGAAATTACTGTAGTATGTAATAATATAGTATTTGACGAGTGCAGAAAAAATACTATTGAATGATAATATACGAAGAGATGATGTATGAGTGGACTGATGGCCTGGATGAACCAAGAAGCAAAAGTCCACGTATAACTAGAAATTACTGTAGTATGTAATAATATAGTATTTGACGAGTGCAGAAAAAATACTATTGAATGATAATATACGAAGAGATGATGTATGAGTGGACTGATGGCCTGGATGAACCAAGAAGCAAAAGTCCACGTATAACTAGAAATTACTGTAGTATGTGATAATATAGTATTTGACGAGTGCAGAAAAAATACTATTGATTGATAATATACGAAGAGATGATGTATGAGTGGACTGATGGCCTGGATGAACCAAGAAGCAAAAGTCCACGTATAACTAGAAATTACTGTAGTATGTAATAATATAGTATTTGACGAGTGCAGAAAAAATACTATTGAATGATAATATACGAAGAGATGATGTATGAGTGGACTGATGGCCTGGATGAACCAAGAAGCAAAAGTCCACGTATAACTAGAAATTACTGTAGTATGTGATAATATAGTATTTGACGAGTGCAGAAAAAATACTATTGAATGATAATATACGAAGAGATGATGTATGAGTGGACTGATGGCCTGGATGAACCAAGAAGCAAAAGTCCACGTATAACTAGAAATTACTGTAGTATGTGATAATATAGTATTTGACGAGTGCAGAAAGAATACTATTGAATGATAATATACGAAGAGATGATGTATGAGTGGACTGATGGCCTGGATGAACCAAGAAGCAAAGTCCACGTATAACTAGAAATTACTGTAGTATGTGATAATATAGTATTTGACGAGTGCAGAAAAAATACTATTGAATGATAATATACGAAGAGATGATGTATGAGTGGACTGATGGCCTGGATGAACCAAGAAGCAAAGTCCACGTATAACTAGAAATTACTGTAGTATGTGATAATATAGTATTTGACGAGTGCAGAAAAAATACTATTGAATGATAATATACGAAGAGATGATGTATGAGTGGACTGATGGCCTGGATGAACCAAGAAGCAAAAGTCCACGTATAACTAGAAATTACTGTAGTATGTGATAATATAGTATTTGACGAGTGCAGAAAGAATACTATTGAATGATAATATACGAAGAGATGATGTATGAGTGGACTGATGGCCTGGATGAACCAAGAAGCAAAGTCCACGTATAACTAGAAATTACTGTAGTATGTGATAATATAGTATTTGACGAGTGCAGAAAAAATACTATTGAATGATAATATACGAAGAGATGATGTATGAGTGGACTGATGGCCTGGATGAACCAAGAAGCAAAGTCCACGTATAACTAGAAATTACTGTAGTATGTGATAATATAGTATTTGACGAGTGCAGAAAGAATACTATTGAATGATAATATACGAAGAGATGATGTATGAGTGGACTGATGGCCTGGATGAACCAAGAAGCAAAAGTCCACGTATAACTAGAAATTACTGTAGTATGTAATAATATAGTATTTGACGAGTGCAGAAAGAATACTATTGAATGATAATATACGAAGAGATGATGTATGAATGGACTGATGGCCTGGATGAACCAAGAAGCAAAAGTCCACGTATAACTAGAAATTACTGTAGTATGTAATAATATAGTATTTGACGAGTGCAGAAAGAATACTATTGAATGATAATATACGAAGAGATGATGTATGAGTGGACTGATGGCCTGGATGAACCAAGAAGCAAAAGTCCACGTATAACTAGAAATTACTGTAGTATGTAATAATATAGTATTTGACGAGTGCAGAAAAAATACCATTGAATGATAATATACGAAGAGATGATGTATGAGTGGACTGATGGCCTGGATGGACCAAGAAGCAAAAGTCCACGTATAACTAGAAATTACTGTAGTATGTAATAATATAGTATTTGACGAGTGCAGAAAAAATACTATTGAATGATAATATACGAAGAGATGATGTATGAGTGGACTGATGGCCTGGATGAACCAAGAAGCAAAAGTCCACGTATAACTAGAAATTACTGTAGTATGTGATAATATAGTATTTGACGAGTGCAGAAAAAATACTATTGAATGATAATATACGAAGAGATGATGTATGAGTGGACTGATGGCCTGGATGTACCAAGAAGCAAAAGTCCACGTATAACTAGAAATTACTGTAGTATGTGATAATATAGTATTTGACGAGTGCAGAAAAAATACTATTGAATGATAATATACGAAGAGATGATGTATGAGTGGACTGATGGCCTGGATGAACCAAGAAGCAAAAGTCCACGTATAACTAGAAATTACTGTAGTATGTAATAATATAGTATTTGACGAGTGCAGAAAGAATACTATTGAATGATAATATACGAAGAGATGATGTATGAGTGGACTGATGGCCTGGATGAACCAAGAAGCAAAAGTCCACGTATAACCAAAAATTACTGTAGTATGTAATAATATAGTATTTGACGAGTGCAGAAAGAATACTATTGAATGATAATATACGAAGAGATGATGTATGAGTGGACTGATGGCCTGGATGAACCAAGAAGCAAAAGTCCACGTATAACTAGAAATTACTGTAGTATGTGATAATATAGTATTTGACGAGTGCAGAAAAAATACTATTGAATGATAATATACGAAGAGATGATGTATGAGTGGACTGATGACCTGGATGAACCAAGAAGCAAAAGTCCACGTATAACTAGAAATTACTGTAGTATGTAATAATATAGTATTTGACGAGTGCAGAAAGAATACTATTGAATGATAATATACGAAGAGATGATGTATGAGTGCACTGATGGCCTGGATGAACCAAGAAGCAAAAGTCCACGTATAACTAGAAATTACTGTAGTATGTAATAATATAGTATTTGACGAGTGCAGAAAAAATACTATTGAATGATAATATACGAAGAGATGATGTATGAGTGGACTGATGGCCTGGATGAACCAAGAAGCAAAAGTCCACGTATAACTAGAAATTACTGTAGTATGTAATAATATAGTATTTGACGAGTGCAGAAAGAATACTACTGAATGATAATATACGAAGAGATGATGTATGAGTGGACTGATGGCCTGGATGAACCAAGAAGCAAAAGTCCACGTATAACTAGAAATTACTGTAGTATGTAATAATATAGTATTTGACGAGTGCAGAAAAAATACTATTGAATGATAATATACGAAGAGATGATGTATGAGTGGACTGATGGCCTGGATGAACCAAGAAGCAAAAGTCCACGTATAACTAGAAATTACTGTAGTATGTGATAATATAGTATTTGACGAGTGCAGAAAAAATACTATTGAATGATAATATACGAAGAGATGATGTATGAGTGGACTGATGGCCTGGATGAACCAAGAAGCAAAAGTCCACGTATAACTAGAAATTACTGTAGTATGTGATAATATAGTATTTGACGAGTGCAGAAAAAATACTATTGAATGATAATATACGAAGAGATGATGTATGAGTGGACTGATGGCCTGGATGAACCAAGAAGCAAAAGTCCACGTATAACTAGAAATTACTGTAGTATGTAATAATATAGTATTTGACGAGTGCAGAAAAAATACTATTGAATGATAATATACGAAGAGATGATGTATGAGTGGACTGATGGCCTGGATGAACCAAGAAGCAAAAGTCCACGTATAACTAGAAATTACTGTAGTATGTAATAATATAGTATTTGACGAGTGCAGAAAAAATACTATTGAATGATAATATACGAAGAGATGATGTATGAGTGGACTGATGGCCTGGATGAACCAAGAAGCAAAAGTCCACGTATAACTAGAAATTACTGTAGTATGTGATAATATAGTATTTGACGAGTGCAGAAAAAATACTATTGAATGTTAATATACGAAGAGATGATGTATGAGTGGACTGATGGCCTGGATGAACCAAGAAGCAAAAGTCCACGTATAACTAGAAATCACTGTAGTATGTAATAGTATAGTATTTGACGAGTGCAGAAAAAATACTATTGAATGATAATATACGAAGAGATGATGTATAGGTGGACTGATGGCCTGGATGGACCAAGAAGCAAAAGTCCACGTATAACTAGAAATTACTGTAGTATGTAATAATATAGTATTTGACGAGTGCAGAAAAAATACTATTGAATGATAATATACGAAGAGATGATGTATGAGTGGACTGATGGCCTGGATGAACCAAGAAGCAAAAGTCCACGTATAACTAGAAATTACTGTAGTATGTAATAATATAGTATTTGACGAGTGCAGAAAAAATACTATTGAATGATAATATACGAAGAGATGATGTATGAGTGGACTGATGGCCTGGATGAACCAAGAAGCAAAAGTCCACGTATAACTAGAAATTACTGTAGTATGTAATAATATAGTATTTGACGAGTGCAGAAAGAATACTATTGAATGATAATATACGAAGAGATGATGTATGAGTGGACTGATGGCCTGGATGAACCAAGAAGCAAAAGTCCACGTATAACTAGAAATTACTGTAGTATGTAATAATATAGTATTTGACGAGTGCAGAAAAAATACTATTGAATGATAATATACGAAGAGATGATGTATGAGTGGACTGATGGCCTGGATGGACCAAGAAGCAAAAGTCCACGTATAACTAGAAATTACTGTAGTATGTGATAATATAGTATTTGACGAGTGCAGAAAAAATACTATTGAATGATAATATACGAAGAGATGATGTATGAGTGGACTGATGGCCTGGATGAACCAAGAAGCAAAAGTCCACGTATAACTAGAAATTACTGTAGTATGTGATAATATAGTATTTGACGAGTGCAGAAAAAATACTATTGAATGATAATATACGAAGAGATGATGTATGAGTGGACTGATGGCCTGGATGGACCAAGAAGCAAAAGTCCACGTATAACTAGAAATTACTGTAGTATGTAATAATATAGTATTTGACGAGTGCAGAAAAAATACTATTGAATGATAATATACGAAGAGATGATGTATGAGTGGACTGATGGCCTGGATGAACCAAGAAGCAAAAGTCCACGTATAACTAGAAATTACTGTAGTATGTAATAGTATAGTATTTGACGAGTGCAGAAAAAATACTATTGAATGATAATATACGAAGAGATGATGTATGAGTGGACTGATGGCCTGGATGAACCAAGAAGCAAAAGTCCACGTATAACTAGAAATTACTGTAGTATGTAATAGTATAGTATTTGACGAGTGCAGAAAAAATACTATTGAATGATAATATACGAAGAGATGATGTATGAGTGGACTGATGGCCTGGATGAACCAAGAAGCAAAAGTCCACGTATAACTAGAAATTACTGTAGTATGTAATAATATAGTATTTGACGAGTGCAGAAAAAATACTATTGAATGATAATATACGAAGAGATGATGTATGAGTGGACTGATGGCCTGGATGAACCAAGAAGCAAAAGTCCACGTATAACTAGAAATTACTGTAGTATGTAATAATATAGTATTTGACGAGTGCAGAAAAAATACTATTGAATGATAATATACGAAGAGATGATGTATGAGTGGACTGATGGCCTGGATGAACCAAGAAGCAAAAGTCCACGTATAACTAGAAATTACTGTATTATGTAATAATATAGTATTTGACGAGTGCAGAAAAAATACTATTGAATGATAATATACGAAGAGATGATGTATGAGTGGACTGATGGCCTGGATGAACCAAGAAGCAAAAGTCCACGTATAACTAGAAATTACTGTAGTATGTGATAATATAGTATTTGACGAGTGCAGAAAAAATACTATTGAATGATAATATACGAAGAGATGATGTATGAGTGGACTGATGGCCTGGATGAACCAAGAAGCAAAAGTCCACGTATAACTAGAAATTACTGTAGTATGTAATAATATAGTATTTGACGAGTGCAGAAAGAATACTATTGAATGATAATATACGAAGAGATGATGTATGAGTGGACTGATGGCCTGGATGGACCAAGAAGCAAAAGTCCACGTATAACTAGAAATTACTGTATGTAATAATATAGTATTTGACGAGTGCAGAAAAAATACTATTGAATGATAATATACGAAGAGATGATGTATGAGTGGACTGATGGCCTGGATGAACCAAGAAGCAAAAGTCCACGTATAACTAGAAATTACTGTAGTATGTGATAATATAGTATTTGACGAGTGCAGAAAAAATACTATTGAATGATAATATACGAAGAGATGATGTATGAGTGGACTGATGGCCTGGATGAACCAAGAAGCAAAAGTCCACGTATAACTAGAAATTACTGTAGTATGTAATAATATAGTATTTGACGAGTGCAGAAAAAATACTATTGAATGATAATATACGAAGAGATGATGTATGAGTGGACTGATGGCCTGGATGAACCAAGAAGCAAAAGTCCACGTATAACTAGAAATTACTGTAGTATGTAATAATATAGTATTTGACGAGTGCAGAAAAAATACTATTGAATGATAATATACGAAGAGATGATGTATGAGTGGACTGATGGCCTGGATGAACCAAGAAGCAAAAGTCCACGTATATCTAGAAATTACTGTAGTATGTAATAATATAGTATTTGACGAGTGCAGAAAAAATACTATTGAATGATAATATACGAAGAGATGATGTATGAGTGGACTGATGGCCTGGATGAACCAAGAAGCAAAAGTCCACGTATAACTAGAAATTACTGTAGTATGTAATAATATAGTATTTGACGAGTGCAGAAAAAATACTATTGAATGATAATATACGAAGAGATGATGTATGAGTGGACTGATGGCCTGGATGGACCAAGAAGCAAAAGTCCACGTATAACTAGAAATTACTGTAGTATGTAATAATATAGTATTTGACGAGTGCAGAAAAAATACTATTGAATGATAATATACGAAGAGATGATGTATAGGTGGACTGATGGCCTGGATGAACCAAGAAGCAAAAGTCCACGTATAACTAGAAATTACTGTAGTATGTAATAATATAGTATTTGACGAGTGCAGAAAAAATACTATTGAATGATAATATACGAAGAGATGATGTATGAGTGGACTGATGGCCTGGATGAACCAAGAAGCAAAAGTCCACGTATAACTAGAAATTACTGTAGTATGTAATAGTATAGTATTTGACGAGTGCAGAAAAAATACTATTGAATGATAATATACGAAGAGATGATGTATGAGTGGACTGATGGCCTGGATGAACCAAGAAGCAAAAGTCCACGTATAACTAGAAATTACTGTAGTATGTAATAATATAGTATTTGACGAGTGCAGAAAAAATACTATTGAATGATAATATACGAAGAGATGATGTATGAGTGGACTGATGGCCTGGATGAACCAAGAAGCAAAAGTCCACGTATAACTAGAAATTACTGTAGTATGTAATAATATAGTATTTGACGAGTGCAGAAAAAATACTATTGGATGATAATATACGAAGAGATGATGTATGAGTGGACTGATGGCCTGGATGAACCAAGAAGCAAAAGTCCACGTATAACTAGAAATTACTGTAGTATGTAATAATATAGTATTTGACGAGTGCAGAAAGAATACTATTGAATGATAATATACGAAGAGATGATGTATGAGTGGACTGATGGCCTGGATGAACCAAGAAGCAAAAGTCCACGTATAACTAGAAATTACTGTATGTAATAATATAGTATTTGACAAGTGCAGAAAGAATACTATTGAATGATAATATACGAAGAGATGATGTATGAGTGGACTGATGGCCTGGATGAACCAAGAAGCAAAAGTCCACGTATAACTAGAAATTACTGTAGTATGTAATAATATAGTATTTGACGAGTGCAGAAAAAATACTATTGAATGATAATATACGAAGAGATGATGTATGAGTGGACTGATGGCCTGGATGAACCAAGAAGCAAAAGTCCACGTATAACTAGAAATTACTGTAGTATGTAATAGTATAGTATTTGACGAGTGCAGAAAGAATACTATTGAATGATAATATACGAAGAGATGATGTATGAGTGGACTGATGGCCTGGATGGACCAAGAAGCAAAAGTCCACGTATAACTAGAAATTACTGTAGTATGTAATAATATAGTATTTGACGAGTGCAGAAAAAATACTATTGAATGATAATATACGAAGAGATGATGTATGAGTGGACTGATGGCCTGGATGAACCAAGAAGCAAAAGTCCACGTATAACTAGAAATTACTGTAGTATGTAATAGTATAGTATTTGACGAGTGCAGAAAGAATACTATTGAATGATAATATACGAAGAGATGATGTATGAGTGGACTGATGGCCTGGATGAACCAAGAAGCAAAAGTCCACGTATAACTAGAAATTACTGTAGTATGTAATAATATAGTATTTGACGAGTGCAGAAAAAATACTATTGAATGATAATATACGAAGAGATGATGTATGAGTGGACTGATGGCCTGGATGAACCAAGAAGCAAAAGTCCACGTATAACTAGAAATTACTGTAGTATGTAATAGTATAGTATTTGACGAGTGCAGAAAAAATACTATTGAATGATAATATACGAAGAGATGATGTATGAGTGGACTGATGGCCTGGATGAACCAAGAAGCAAAAGTCCACGTATAACTAGAAATTACTGTAGTATGTAATAATATAGTATTTGACGAGTGCAGAAAGAATACTATTGAATGATAATATACGAAGAGATGATGTATGAGTGGACTGATGGCCTGGATGAACCAAGAAGCAAAAGTCCACGTATAACTAGAAATTACTGTATGTAATAATATAGTATTTGACAAGTGCAGAAAGAATACTATTGAATGATAATATACGAAGAGATGATGTATGAGTGGACTGATGGCCTGGATGAACCAAGAAGCAAAAGTCCACGTATAACTAGAAATTACTGTAGTATGTAATAATATAGTATTTGACGAGTGCAGAAAAAATACTATTGAATGATAATATACGAAGAGATGATGTATGAGTGGACTGATGGCCTGGATGAACCAAGAAGCAAAAGTCCACGTATAACTAGAAATTACTGTAGTATGTAATAGTATAGTATTTGACGAGTGCAGAAAGAATACTATTGAATGATAATATACGAAGAGATGATGTATGAGTGGACTGATGGCCTGGATGGACCAAGAAGCAAAAGTCCACGTATAACTAGAAATTACTGTAGTATGTAATAATATAGTATTTGACAAGTGCAGAAAAAATACTATTGAATGATAATATACGAAGAGATGATGTATGAGTGGACTGATGGCCTGGATGGACCAAGAAGCAAAAGTCCACGTATAACTAGAAATTACTGTAGTATGTGATAATATAGTATTTGACGAGTGCAGAAAAAATACTATTGAATGATAATATACGAAGAGATGATGTATGAGTGGACTGATGGCCTGGATGAACCAAGAAGCAAAAGTCCACGTATAACTAGAAATTACTGTAGTATGTAATAATATAGTATTTGACGAGTGTAGAAAAAATACCATTGAATGATAATATACGAAGAGATGATGTATGAGTGGACTGATGGCCTGGATGAACCAAGAAGCAAAAGTCCACGTATAACTAGAAATTACTGTAGTATGTAATAATATAGTATTTGACGAGTGCAGAAAGAATACCATTGAATGATAATATACGAAGAGATGATGTATGAGTGGACTGATGGCCTGGATGAACCAAGAAGCAAAAGTCCACGTATAACTAGAAATTACTGTAGTATGTGATAATATAGTATTTGACGAGTGCAGAAAAAATACTATTGAATGATAATATACGAAGAGATGATGTATGAGTGGACTGATGGCCTGGATGAACCAAGAAGCAAAAGTCCAAGTATAACTAGAAATTACTGTAGTATGTAATAATATAGTATTTGACGAGTGCAGAAAAAATACCATTGAATGATAATATACGAAGAGATGATGTATGAGTGGACTGATGGCCTGGATGAACCAAGAAGCAAAAGTCCACGTATAACTAGAAATTACTTTAGTATGTAATAATATAGTATTTGACGAGTGCAGAAAAAATACTATTGAATGATAATATACGAAGAGATGATGTATGAGTGGACTGATGGCCTGGATGAACCAAGAAGCAAAAGTCCACGTATAACTAGAAATTACTGTAGTATGTAATAATATAGTATTTGACGAGTGCAGAAAGAATACTATTGAATGATAATATACGAAGAGATGATGTATGAGTGGACTGATGGCCTGGATGAACCAAGAAGCAAAAGTCCACGTATAACTAGAAATTACTGTATGTAATAATATAGTATTTGACGAGTGCAGAAAAAATACTATTGAATGATAATATACGAAGAGATGATGTATAGGTGGACTGATGGCCTGGATGAACCAAGAAGCAAAAGTCCACGTATAACTAGAAATTACTGTAGTATGTGATAATATAGTATTTGACAAGTGCAGAAAAAATACTATTGAATGATAATATACGAAGAGATGATGTATAGGTGGACTGATGGCCTGGATGAACCAAGAAGCAAAAGTCCACGTATAACTAGAAATTACTGTAGTATGTGATAATATAGTATTTGACAAGTGCAGAAAAAATACTATTGAATGATAATATACGAAGAGATGATGTATAGGTGGACTGATGGCCTGGATGAACCAAGAAGCAAAAGTCCACGTATAACTAGAAATTACTGTAGTATGTGATAATATAGTATTTGACAAGTGCAGAAAAAATACTATTGAATGATAATATACGAAGAGATGATGTATAGGTGGACTGATGGCCTGGATGAACCAAGAAGCAAAAGTCCACGTATAACTAGAAATTACTGTAGTATGTGATAATATAGTATTTGACAAGTGCAGAAAAAATACTATTGAATGATAATATACGAAGAGATGATGTATGAGTGGACTGATGGCCTGGATGAACCAAGAAGCAAAAGTCCACGTATAACTAGAAATTACTGTAGTATGTAATAATATAGTATTTGACGAGTGCAGAAAAAATACTATTGAATGATAATATACGAAGAGATGATGTATGAGTGGACTGATGGCCTGGATGAACCAAGAAGCAAAAGTCCACGTATAACTAGAAATTACTGTATGTAATAATATAGTATTTGACGAGTGCAGAAAAAATACTATTGAATGATAATATACGAAGAGATGATGTATAGGTGGACTGATGGCCTGGATGAACCAAGAAGCAAAAGTCCACGTATAACTAGAAATTACTGTAGTATGTAATAATATAGTATTTGACGAGTGTAGAAAAAATACTATTGAATGATAATATACGAAGAGATGATGTATGAGTGGACTGATGGCCTGGATGAACCAAGAAGCAAAAGTCCACGTATAACTAGAAATTACTGTAGTATGTAATAATATAGTATTTGACGAGTGCAGAAAAAATACTATTGAATGATAATATACGAAGAGATGATGTATGAGTGGACTGATGGCCTGGATGAACCAAGAAGCAAAAGTCCACGTATAACTAGAAATTACTGTAGTATGTAATAATATAGTATTTGACGAGTGCAGAAAAAATACTATTGAATGATAATATACGAAGAGATGATGTATGAGTGGACTGATGGCCTGGATGGACCAAGAAGCAAAAGTCCACGTATAACTAGAAATTACTGTAGTATGTAATAATATAGTATTTGACGAGTGTAGAAAAAATACTATTGAATGATAATATACGAAGAGATGATGTATGAGTGGACTGATGGCCTGGATGAACCAAGAAGCAAAAGTCCACGTATAACTAGAAATTACTGTAGTATGTAATAATATAGTATTTGACGAGTGCAGAAAAAATACTATTGAATGATAATATACGAAGAGATGATGTATGAGTGGACTGATGGCCTGGATGAACCAAGAAGCAAAAGTCCACGTATAACTAGAAATTACTGTAGTATGTGATAATATAGTATTTGACAAGTGCAGAAAAAATACTATTGAATGATAATATACGAAGAGATGATGTATAGGTGGACTGATGGCCTGGATGAACCAAGAAGCAAAAGTCCACGTATAACTAGAAATTACTGTAGTATGTGATAATATAGTATTTGACAAGTGCAGAAAAAATACTATTGAATGATAATATACGAAGAGATGATGTATAGGTGGACTGATGGCCTGGATGAACCAAGAAGCAAAAGTCCACGTATAACTAGAAATTACTGTAGTATGTGATAATATAGTATTTGACAAGTGCAGAAAAAATACTATTGAATGATAATATACGAAGAGATGATGTATGAGTGGACTGATGACCTGGATGAACCAAGAAGCAAAAGTCCACGTATAACTAGAAATTACTGTAGTATGTAATAATATAGTATTTGACGAGTGCAGAAAAAATACTATTGAATGATAATATACGAAGAGATGATGTATGAGTGGACTGATGGCCTGGATGAACCAAGAAGCAAAAGTCCACGTATAACTAGAAATTACTGTATGTAATAATATAGTATTTGACGAGTGCAGAAAAAATACTATTGAATGATAATATACGAAGAGATGATGTATGAGTGGACTGATGGCCTGGATGAACCAAGAAGCAAAAGTCCACGTATAACTAGAAATTACTGTAGTATGTAATAATATAGTATTTGACGAGTGCAGAAAAAATACTATTGAATGATAATATACGAAGAGATGATGTATGAGTGGACTGATGGCCTGGATGAACCAAGAAGCAAAAGTCCACGTATAACTAGAAATTACTGTAGTATGTAATAATATAGTATTTGACGAGTGCAGAAAAAATACTATTGAATGATAATATACGAAGAGATGATGTATGAGTGGACTGATGGCCTGGATGGACCAAGAAGCAAAAGTCCACGTATAACTAGAAATTACTGTAGTATGTAATAATATAGTATTTGACGAGTGTAGAAAAAATACTATTGAATGATAATATACGAAGAGATGATGTATAGGTGGACTGATGGCCTGGATGAACCAAGAAGCAAAAGTCCACGTATAACTAGAAATTACTGTAGTATGTAATAATATAGTATTTGACGAGTGCAGAAAAAATACTATTGAATGATAATATACGAAGAGATGATGTATGAGTGGACTGATGGCCTGGATGAACCAAGAAGCAAAAGTCCACGTATAACTAGAAATTACTGTAGTATGTGATAATATAGTATTTGACGAGTGCAGAAAAAATACTATTGAATGATAATATACGAAGAGATGATGTATGAGTGGACTGATGACCTGGATGAACCAAGAAGCAAAAGTCCACGTATAACTAGAAATTACTGTAGTATGTAATAATATAGTATTTGACGAGTGTAGAAAAAATACTATTGAATGATAATATACGAAGAGATGATGTATGAGTGGACTGATGGTCTGGATGAACCAAGAAGCAAAAGTCCACGTATAACTAGAAATTACTGTAGTATGTAATAATATAGTATTTGACGAGTGCAGAAAAAATACTATTGAATGATAATATACGAAGAGATGATGTATGAGTGGACTGATGACCTGGATGAACCAAGAAGCAAAAGTCCACGTATAACTAGAAATTACTGTATGTAATAATATAGTATTTGACGAGTGCAGAAAAAATACTATTGAATGATAATATACGAAGAGATGATGTATGAGTGGACTGATGGCCTGGATGGACCAAGAAGCAAAAGTCCACGTATAACTAGAAATTACTGTAGTATGTAATAATATAGTATTTGACGAGTGTAGAAAAAATACTATTGAATGATAATATACGAAGAGATGATGTATAGGTGGACTGATGGCCTGGATGAACCAAGAAGCAAAAGTCCACGTATAACTAGAAATTACTGTATGTAATAATATAGTATTTGACGAGTGCAGAAAAAATACTATTGAATGATAATATACGAAGAGATGATGTATGAGTGGACTGATGGCCTGGATGAACCAAGAAGCAAAAGTCCACGTATAACTAGAAATTACTGTATGTAATAATATAGTATTTGACGAGTGCAGAAAAAATACTATTGAATGATAATATACGAAGAGATGATGTATGAGTGGACTGATGGCCTGGATGAACCAAGAAGCAAAAGTCCACGTATAACTAGAAATTACTGTAGTATGTGATAATATAGTATTTGACGAGTGCAGAAAAAATACTATTGAATGATAATATACGAAGAGATGATGTATGAGTGGACTGATGGCCTGGATGAACCAAGAAGCAAAAGTCCACGTATAACTAGAAATTACTGTAGTATGTAATAATATAGTATTTGACGAGTGCAGAAAAAATACTATTGAATGATAATATACGAAGAGATGATGTATGAGTGGACTGATGGCCTGGATGAACCAAGAAGCAAAAGTCCACGTATAACTAGAAATTACTGTAGTATGTAATAATATAGTATTTGACGAGTGCAGAAAAAATACTATTGAATGATAATATACGAAGAGATGATGTATAGGTGGACTGATGGCCTGGATGAACCAAGAAGCAAAAGTCCACGTATAACTAGAAATTACTGTATGTAATAATATAGTATTTGACGAGTGCAGAAAAAATACTATTGAATGATAATATACGAAGAGATGATGTATGAGTGGACTGATGGCCTGGATGAACCAAGAAGCAAAAGTCCACGTATAACTAGAAATTACTGTAGTATGTGATAATATAGTATTTGACGAGTGTAGAAAAAATACCATTGAATGATAATATACGAAGAGATGATGTATGAGTGGACTGATGGCCTGGATGAACCAAGAAGCAAAAGTCCACGTATAACTAGAAATTACTGTAGTATGTAATAATATAGTATTTGACGAGTGCAGAAAAAATACTATTGAATGATAATATACGAAGAGATGATGTATGAGTGGACTGATGGCCTGGATGAACCAAGAAGCAAAAGTCCACGTATAACTAGAAATTACTGTAGTATGTGATAATATAGTATTTGACGAGTGTAGAAAAAATACCATTGAATGATAATATACGAAGAGATGATGTATGAGTGGACTGATGGCCTGGATGAACCAAGAAGCAAAAGTCCACGTATAACTAGAAATTACTGTAGTATGTAATAATATAGTATTTGACGAGTGCAGAAAGAATACTATTGAATGATAATATACGAAGAGATGATGTATGAGTGGACTGATGGCCTGGATGGACCAAGAAGCAAAAGTCCACGTATAACTAGAAATTACTGTAGTATGTAATAATATAGTATTTGACGAGTGTAGAAAAAATACTATTGAATGATAATATACGAAGAGATGATGTATAGGTGGACTGATGGCCTGGATGAACCAAGAAGCAAAAGTCCACGTATAACTAGAAATTACTGTAGTATGTAATAATATAGTATTTGACGAGTGCAGAAAAAATACTATTGAATGATAATATACGAAGAGATGATGTATGAGTGGACTGATGGCCTGGATGAACCAAGAAGCAAAAGTCCACGTATAACTAGAAATTACTGTAGTATGTGATAATATAGTATTTGACGAGTGTAGAAAAAATACTATTGAATGATAATATACGAAGAGATGATGTATAGGTGGACTGATGGCCTGGATGAACCAAGAAGCAAAAGTCCACGTATAACTAGAAATTACTGTAGTATGTAATAATATAGTATTTGACGAGTGCAGAAAAAATACTATTGAATGATAATATACGAAGAGATGATGTATGAGTGGACTGATGGCCTGGATGAACCAAGAAGCAAAAGTCCACGTATAACTAGAAATTACTGTAGTATGTAATAATATAGTATTTGACGAGTGCAGAAAAAATACTATTGAATGATAATATACGAAGAGATGATGTATGAGTGGACTGATGGCCTGGATGAACCAAGAAGCAAAAGTCCACGTATAACTAGAAATTACTGTAGTATGTAATAATATAGTATTTGACGAGTGCAGAAAAAATACTATTGAATGATAATATACGAAGAGATGATGTATGAGTGGACTGATGGCCTGGATGAACCAAGAAGCAAAAGTCCACGTATAACTAGAAATTACTGTAGTATGTGATAATATAGTATTTGACGAGTGTAGAAAAAATACCATTGAATGATAATATACGAAGAGATGATGTATGAGTGGACTGATGGCCTGGATGAACCAAGAAGCAAAAGTCCACGTATAACTAGAAATTACTGTAGTATGTAATAATATAGTATTTGACGAGTGCAGAAAAAATACTATTGAATGATAATATACGAAGAGATGATGTATGAGTGGACTGATGGCCTGGATGAACCAAGAAGCAAAAGTCCACGTATAACTAGAAATTACTGTAGTATGTAATAATATAGTATTTGACGAGTGCAGAAAAAATACTATTGAATGATAATATACGAAGAGATGATGTATGAGTGGACTGATGGCCTGGATGGACCAAGAAGCAAAAGTCCACGTATAACTAGAAATTACTGTAGTATGTAATAATATAGTATTTGACAAGTGCAGAAAAAATACTATTGAATGATAATATACGAAGAGATGATGTATGAGTGGACTGATGGCCTGGATGAACCAAGAAGCAAAAGTCCACGTATAACTAGAAATTACTGTAGTATGTGATAATATAGTATTTGACGAGTGCAGAAAAAATACTATTGAATGATAATATACGAAGAGATGATGTATGAGTGGACTGATGGCCTGGATGAACCAAGAAGCAAAAGTCCACGTATAACTAGAAATTACTGTAGTATGTGATAATATAGTATTTGACGAGTGCAGAAAAAATACTATTGAATGATAATATACGAAGAGATGATGTATGAGTGGACTGATGGCCTGGATGAACCAAGAAGCAAAAGTCCACGTATAACTAGAAATTACTGTAGTATGTGATAATATAGTATTTGACGAGTGCAGAAAAAATACTATTGAATGATAATATACGAAGAGATGATGTATAGGTGGACTGATGGCCTGGATGAACCAAGAAGCAAAAGTCCACGTATAACTAGAAATTACTGTAGTATGTGATAATATAGTATTTGACGAGTGCAGAAAAAATACTATTGAATGATAATATACGAAGAGATGATGTATGAGTGGACTGATGGCCTGGATGAACCAAGAAGCAAAAGTCCACGTATAACTAGAAATTACTGTAGTATGTGATAGTATAGTATTTGACGAGTGCAGAAAAAATACTATTGAATGATAATATACGAAGAGATGATGTATGAGTGGACTGATGGCCTGGATGAACCAAGAAGCAAAAGTCCACGTATAACTAGAAATTACTGTAGTATGTAATAATATAGTATTTGACGAGTGCAGAAAAAATACTATTGAATGATAATATACGAAGAGATGATGTATGAGTGGACTGATGGCCTGGATGAACCAAGAAGCAAAAGTCCACGTATAACTAGAAATTACTGTAGTATGTAATAATATAGTATTTGACGAGTGCAGAAAAAATACTATTGAATGATAATATACGAAGAGATGATGTATGAGTGGACTGATGGCCTGGATGAACCAAGAAGCAAAAGTCCACGTATAACTAGAAATTACTGTAGTATGTAATAGTATAGTATTTGACGAGTGCAGAAAAAATACTATTGAATGATAATATACGAAGAGATGATGTATGAGTGGACTGATGGCCTGGATGAACCAAGAAGCAAAAGTCCACGTATAACTAGAAATTACTGTAGTATGTAATAATATAGTATTTGACGAGTGCAGAAAAAATACTATTGAATGATAATATACGAAGAGATGATGTATGAGTGGACTGATGGCCTGGATGAACCAAGAAGCAAAAGTCCACGTATAACTAGAAATTACTGTAGTATGTGATAATATAGTATTTGACGAGTGTAGAAAAAATACTATTGAATGATAATATACGAAGAGATGATGTATAGGTGGACTGATGGCCTGGATGAACCAAGAAGCAAAAGTCCACGTATAACTAGAAATTACTGTAGTATGTAATAATATAGTATTTGACGAGTGCAGAAAAAATACTATTGAATGATAATATACGAAGAGATGATGTATGAGTGGACTGATGGCCTGGATGAACCAAGAAGCAAAAGTCCACGTATAACTAGAAATTACTGTAGTATGTAATAATATAGTATTTGACGAGTGCAGAAAGAATACTATTGAATGATAATATACGAAGAGATGATGTATGAGTGGACTGATGGCCTGGATGAACCAAGAAGCAAAAGTCCACGTATAACTAGAAATTACTGTAGTATGTGATAATATAGTATTTGACGAGTGTAGAAAAAATACCATTGAATGATAATATACGAAGAGATGATGTATGAGTGGACTGATGGCCTGGATGAACCAAGAAGCAAAAGTCCACGTATAACTAGAAATTACTGTAGTATGTAATAATATAGTATTTGACGAGTGCAGAAAAAATACTACTGAATGATAATATACGAAGAGATGATGTATGAGTGGACTGATGGCCTGGATGGACCAAGAAGCAAAAGTCCACGTATAACTAGAAATTACTGTAGTATGTAATAATATAGTATTTGACGAGTGCAGAAAAAATACTATTGAATGATAATATACGAAGAGATGATGTATGAGTGGACTGATGGCCTGGATGAACCAAGAAGCAAAAGTCCACGTATAACTAGAAATTACTGTAGTATGTAATAATATAGTATTTGACGAGTGCAGAAAAAATACTATTGAATGATAATATACGAAGAGATGATGTATGAGTGGACTGATGGCCTGGATGAACCAAGAAGCAAAAGTCCACGTATAACTAGAAATTACTGTAGTATGTGATAATATAGTATTTGACGAGTGTAGAAAAAATACCATTGAATGATAATATACGAAGAGATGATGTATGAGTGGACTGATGGCCTGGATGAACCAAGAAGCAAAAGTCCACGTATAACTAGAAATTACTGTAGTATGTAATAATATAGTATTTGACGAGTGCAGAAAAAATACTATTGAATGATAATATACGAAGAGATGATGTATGAGTGGACTGATGGCCTGGATGAACCAAGAAGCAAAAGTCCACGTATAACTAGAAATTACTGTAGTATGTAATAATATAGTATTTGACGAGTGCAGAAAAAATACTATTGAATGATAATATACGAAGAGATGATGTATGAGTGGACTGATGGCCTGGATGAACCAAGAAGCAAAAGTCCACGTATAACTAGAAATTACTGTAGTATGTAATAATATAGTATTTGACGAGTGCAGAAAAAATACTATTGAATGATAATATACGAAGAGATGATGTATGAGTGGACTGATGGCCTGGATGAACCAAGAAGCAAAAGTCCACGTATAACTAGAAATTACTGTAGTATGTGATAATATAGTATTTGACGAGTGTAGAAAAAATACCATTGAATGATAATATACGAAGAGATGATGTATGAGTGGACTGATGGCCTGGATGAACCAAGAAGCAAAAGTCCACGTATAACTAGAAATTACTGTAGTATGTAATAATATAGTATTTGACGAGTGCAGAAAAAATACTATTGAATGATAATATACGAAGAGATGATGTATGAGTGGACTGATGGCCTGGATGAACCAAGAAGCAAAAGTCCACGTATAACTAGAAATTACTGTAGTATGTAATAATATAGTATTTGACGAGTGCAGAAAAAATACTATTGAATGATAATATACGAAGAGATGATGTATGAGTGGACTGATGGCCTGGATGAACCAAGAAGCAAAAGTCCACGTATAACTAGAAATTACTGTAGTATGTAATAGTATAGTATTTGACGAGTGCAGAAAAAATACTATTGAATGATAATATACGAAGAGATGATGTATGAGTGGACTGATGGCCTGGATGGACCAAGAAGCAAAAGTCCACGTATAACTAGAAATTACTGTAGTATGTAATAATATAGTATTTGACGAGTGCAGAAAAAATATTATTGAATGATAATATACGAAGAGATGATGTATGAGTGGACTGATGGCCTGGATGAACCAAGAAGCAAAAGTCCACGTATAACTAGAAATTACTGTAGTATGTAATAGTATAGTATTTGACGAGTGCAGAAAAAATACCATTGAATGATAATATACGAAGAGATGATGTATGAGTGGACTGATGGCCTGGATGAACCAAGAAGCAAAAGTCCACGTATAACTAGAAATTACTGTAGTATGTAATAGTATAGTATTTGACGAGTGCAGAAAAAATATTATTGAATGATAATATACGAAGAGATGATGTATGAGTGGACTGATGGCCTGGATGAACCAAGAAGCAAAAGTCCACGTATAACTAGAAATTACTGTAGTATGTAATAGTATAGTATTTGACGAGTGCAGAAAAAATATTATTGAATGATAATATACGAAGAGATGATGTATGAGTGGACTGATGGCCTGGATGAACCAAGAAGCAAAAGTCCACGTATAACTAGAAATTACTGTAGTATGTAATAGTATAGTATTTGACGAGTGCAGAAAAAATACTATTGAATGATAATATACGAAGAGATGATGTATGAGTGGACTGATGGCCTGGATGAACCAAGAAGCAAAAGTCCACGTATAACTAGAAATTACTGTAGTATGTAATAGTATAGTATTTGACGAGTGCAGAAAAAATATTATTGAATGATAATATACGAAGAGATGATGTATGAGTGGACTGATGGCCTGGATGAACCAAGAAGCAAAAGTCCACGTATAACTAGAAATTACTGTAGTATGTAATAGTATAGTATTTGACGAGTGCAGAAAAAATACCATTGAATGATAATATACGAAGAGATGATGTATGAGTGGACTGATGGCCTGGATGAACCAAGGAGCAAAAGTCCACGTATAACTAGAAATTACTGTAGTATGTAATAATATAGTATTTGACGAGTGCAGAAAAAATACTATTGAATGATAATATACGAAGAGATGATGTATGAGTGGACTGATGGCCTGGATGAACCAAGAAGCAAAAGTCCACGTATAACTAGAAATTACTGTATGTAATAATATAGTATTTGACGAGTGCAGAAAAAATACTATTGAATGATAATATACGAAGAGATGATGTATGAGTGGACTGATGGCCTGGATGGACCAAGAAGCAAAAGTCCACGTATAACTAGAAATTACTGTAGTATGTAATAATATAGTATTTGACGAGTGCAGAAAAAATACTATTGAATGATAATATACGAAGAGATGATGTATGAGTGGACTGATGGCCTGGATGAACCAAGAAGCAAAAGTCCACGTATAACTAGAAATTACTGTAGTATGTAATAGTATAGTATTTGACGAGTGCAGAAAAAATACTATTGAATGATAATATACGAAGAGATGATGTATGAGTGGACTGATGGCCTGGATGAACCAAGAAGCAAAAGTCCACTTATAACTAGAAATTACTGTAGTATGTAATAATATAGTATTTGACGAGTGCAGAAAAAATACTATTGAATGATAATATACGAAGAGATGATGTATGAGTGGACTGATGGCCTGGATGAACCAAGAAGCAAAAGTCCACGTATAACTAGAAATTACTGTAGTATGTAATAATATAGTATTTGACGAGTGCAGAAAAAATACAATTGAATGATAATATACGAAGAGATGATGTATGAGTGGACTGATGGCCTGGATGGACCAAGAAGCAAAAGTCCACGTATAACTAGAAATTACTGTAGTATGTGATAATATAGTATTTGACGAGTGCAGAAAGAATACTATTGAATGATAATATACGAAGAGATGATGTATGAGTGGACTGATGGCCTGGATGAACCAAGAAGCAAAAGTCCACGTATAACTAGAAATTACTGTAGTATGTAATAATATAGTATTTGACGAGTGCAGAAAAAATACTATTGAATGATAATATACGAAGAGATGATGTATGAGTGGACTGATGGCCTGGATGAACCAAGAAGCAAAAGTCCACGTATAACTAGAAATTACTGTAGTATGTAATAATATAGTATTTGACGAGTGCAGAAAGAATACTATTGAATGATAATATACGAAGAGATGATGTATGAGTGGACTGATGGCCTGGATGAACCAAGAAGCAAAAGTCCACGTATAACTAGAAATTACTGTAGTATGTAATAATATAGCATTTGACGAGTGCAGAAAAAATACTATTGAATGATAATATACGAAGAGATGATGTATGAGTGGACTGATGGCCTGGATGAACCAAGAAGCAAAAGTCCACGTATAACTAGAAATTACTGTATGTAATAATATAGTATTTGACGAGTGCAGAAAAAATACTATTGAATGATAATATACGAAGAGATGATGTATGAGTGGACTGATGGCCTGGATGAACCAAGAAGCAAAAGTCCACGTATAACTAGAAATTACTGTATGTAATAATATAGTATTTGACGAGTGCAGAAAAAATACTATTGAATGATAATATACGAAGAGATGATGTATGAGTGGACTGATGGCCTGGATGGACCAAGAAGCAAAAGTCCACGTATAACTAGAAATTACTGTAGTATGTAATAATATAGTATTTGACGAGTGCAGAAAAAATACAATTGAATGATAATATACGAAGAGATGATGTATGAGTGGACTGATGGCCTGGATGGACCAAGAAGCAAAAGTCCACGTATAACTAGAAATTACTGTAGTATGTGATAATATAGTATTTGACGAGTGCAGAAAGAATACTATTGAATGATAATATACGAAGAGATGATGTATAGGTGGACTGATGGCCTGGATGAACCAAGAAGCAAAAGTCCACGTATAACTAGAAATTACTGTAGTATGTAATAATATAGTATTTGACGAGTGCAGAAAAAATACTATTGAATGATAATATACGAAGAGATGATGTATGAGTGGACTGATGGCCTGGATGAACCAAGGAGCAAAAGTCCACGTATAACTAGAAATTACTGTATGTAATAATATAGTATTTGACGAGTGCAGAAAGAATACTATTGAATGATAATATACGAAGAGATGATGTATGAGTGGACTGATGGCCTGGATGAACCAAGAAGCAAAAGTCCACGTATAACTAGAAATTACTGTAGTATGTAATAGTATAGTATTTGACGAGTGCAGAAAAAATACTATTGAATGATAATATACGAAGAGATGATGTATGAGTGGACTGATGGCCTGGATGGACCAAGAAGCAAAAGTCCACGTATAACTAGAAATTACTGTATGTAATAATATAGTATTTGACGAGTGCAGAAAAAATACTATTGAATGATAATATACGAAGAGATGATGTATGAGTGGACTGATGGCCTGGATGAACCAAGAAGCAAAAGTCCACGTATAACTAGAAATTACTGTAGTATGTAATAGTATAGTATTTGACGAGTGCAGAAAAAATACTATTGAATGATAATATACGAAGAGATGATGTATGAGTGGACTGATGGCCTGGATGGACCAAGAAGCAAAAGTCCACGTATAACTAGAAATTACTGTATGTAATAATATAGTATTTGACGAGTGCAGAAAGAATACTATTGAATGATAATATACGAAGAGATGATGTATGAGTGGACTGATGGCCTGGATGAACCAAGAAGCAAAAGTCCACGTATAACTAGAAATTACTGTAGTATGTAATAATATAGTATTTGACGAGTGCAGAAAAAATACTATTGAATGATAATATACGAAGAGATGATGTATGAGTGGACTGATGGCCTGGATGGACCAAGAAGCAAAAGTCCACGTATAACTAGAAATTACTGTATGTAATAATATAGTATTTGACGAGTGCAGAAAGAATACTATTGAATGATAATATACGAAGAGATGATGTATGAGTGGACTGATGGCCTGGATGAACCAAGAAGCAAAAGTCCACGTATAACTAGAAATTACTGTAGTATGTAATAATATAGTATTTGACGAGTGCAGAAAAAATACTATTGAATGATAATATACGAAGAGATGATGTATGAGTGGACTGATGGCCTGGATGAACCAAGAAGCAAAAGTCCACGTATAAATAGAAATTACTGTAGTATGTAATAATATAGTATTTGACGAGTGTAGAAAAAATACTATTGAATGATAATATACGAAGAGATGATGTATGAGTGGACTGATGGCCTGGATGAACCAAGAAGCAAAAGTCCACGTATAACTAGAAATTACTGTAGTATGTGATAATATAGTATTTGACGAGTGCAGAAAAAATACTATTGAATGATAATATACGAAGAGATGATGTATAGGTGGACTGATGGCCTGGATGAACCAAGAAGCAAAAGTCCACGTATAACTAGAAATTACTGTAGTATGTAATAATATAGTATTTGACGAGTGCAGAAAAAATACTATTGAATGATAATATACGAAGAGATGATGTATAGGTGGACTGATGGCCTGGATGAACCAAGAAGCAAAAGTCCACGTATAACTAGAAATTACTGTAGTATGTGATAATATAGTATTTGACGAGTGCAGAAAAAATACTATTGAATGATAATATACGAAGAGATGATGTATAGGTGGACTGATGGCCTGGATGAACCAAGAAGCAAAAGTCCACGTATAACTAGAAATTACTGTAGTATGTAATAATATAGTATTTGACGAGTGCAGAAAAAATACTATTGAATGATAATATACGAAGAGATGATGTATGAGTGGACTGATGGCCTGGATGAACCAAGAAGCAAAAGTCCACGTATAACTAGAAATTACTGTAGTATGTAATAATATAGTATTTGACGAGTGCAGAAAAAATACTATTGAATGATAATATACGAAGAGATGATGTATGAGTGGACTGATGGCCTGGATGAACCAAGAAGCAAAAGTCCACGTATAACTAGAAATTACTGTAGTATGTAATAATATAGTATTTGACGAGTGCAGAAAAAATACCATTGAATGATAATATACGAAGAGATGATGTATGAGTGGACTGATGGCCTGGATGAACCAAGAAGCAAAAGTCCACGTATAACTAGAAATTACTGTAGTATGTAATAATATAGTATTTGACGAGTGCAGAAAAAATACTATTGAATGATAATATACGAAGAGATGATGTATGAGTGGACTGATGGCCTGGATGAACCAAGAAGCAAAAGTCCACGTATAACTAGAAATTACTGTAGTATGTAATAATATAGTATTTGACGAGTGCAGAAAGAATACTATTGAATGATAATATACGAAGAGATGATGTATGAGTGGACTGATGGCCTGGATGAACCAAGAAGCAAAAGTCCACGTATAACTAGAAATTACTGTAGTATGTAATAATATAGTATTTGACGAGTGCAGAAAAAATACTATTGAATGATAATATACGAAGAGATGATGTATGAGTGGACTGATGGCCTGGATGAACCAAGAAGCAAAAGTCCACGTATAACTAGAAATTACTGTAGTATGTAATAATATAGTATTTGACGAGTGCAGAAAAAATACTATTGAATGATAATATACGAAGAGATGATGTATGAGTGGACTGATGGCCTGGATGAACCAAGAAGCAAAAGTCCACTTATAACTAGAAATTACTGTAGTATGTAATAATATAGTATTTGACGAGTGCAGAAAAAATACTATTGAATGATAATATACGAAGAGATGATGTATGAGTGGACTGATGGCCTGGATGAACCAAGAAGCAAAAGTCCACGTATAACTAGAAATTACTGTAGTATGTAATAATATAGTATTTGACGAGTGCAGAAAAAATACAATTGAATGATAATATACGAAGAGATGATGTATGAGTGGACTGATGGCCTGGATGGACCAAGAAGCAAAAGTCCACGTATAACTAGAAATTACTGTAGTATGTGATAATATAGTATTTGACGAGTGCAGAAAGAATACTATTGAATGATAATATACGAAGAGATGATGTATGAGTGGACTGATGGCCTGGATGAACCAAGAAGCAAAAGTCCACGTATAACTAGAAATTACTGTAGTATGTAATAGTATAGTATTTGACGAGTGCAGAAAAAATACTATTGAATGATAATATACGAAGAGATGATGTATGAGTGGACTGATGGCCTGGATGAACCAAGGAGCAAAAGTCCACGTATAACTAGAAATTACTGTATGTAATAATATAGTATTTGACGAGTGCAGAAAGAATACTATTGAATGATAATATACGAAGAGATGATGTATGAGTGGACTGATGGCCTGGATGAACCAAGAAGCAAAAGTCCACGTATAACTAGAAATTACTGTAGTATGTAATAATATAGTATTTGACGAGTGCAGAAAAAATACTATTGAATGATAATATACGAAGAGATGATGTATGAGTGGACTGATGGCCTGGATGAACCAAGAAGCAAAAGTCCACGTATAACTAGAAATTACTGTATGTAATAATATAGTATTTGACGAGTGCAGAAAAAATACTACTGAATGATAATATACGAAGAGATGATGTATAGGTGGACTGATGGCCTGGATGAACCAAGAAGCAAAAGTCCACGTATAACTAGAAATTACTGTATGTAATAATATAGTATTTGACGAGTGCAGAAAAAATACTACTGAATGATAATATACGAAGAGATGATGTATAGGTGGACTGATGGCCTGGATGAACCAAGAAGCAAAAGTCCACGTATAACTAGAAATTACTGTAGTATGTAATAGTATAGTATTTGACGAGTGCAGAAAAAATACTATTGAATGATAATATACGAAGAGATGATGTATGAGTGGACTGATGGCCTGGATGGACCAAGAAGCAAAAGTCCACGTATAACTAGAAATTACTGTATGTAATAATATAGTATTTGACGAGTGCAGAAAGAATACTATTGAATGATAATATACGAAGAGATGATGTATGAGTGGACTGATGGCCTGGATGGACCAAGAAGCAAAAGTCCACGTATAACTAGAAATTACTGTATGTAATAATATAGTATTTGACGAGTGCAGAAAAAATACTATTGAATGATAATATACGAAGAGATGATGTATGAGTGGACTGATGGCCTGGATGAACCAAGAAGCAAAAGTCCACGTATAACTAGAAATTACTGTAGTATGTAATAATATAGTATTTGACGAGTGCAGAAAGAATACTATTGAATGATAATATACGAAGAGATGATGTATAGGTGGACTGATGGCCTGGATGAACCAAGAAGCAAAAGTCCACGTATAACTAGAAATTACTGTAGTATGTGATAATATAGTATTTGACGAGTGCAGAAAAAATACTATTGAATGATAATATACGAAGAGATGATGTATAGGTGGACTGATGGCCTGGATGAACCAAGAAGCAAAAGTCCACGTATAACTAGAAATTACTGTAGTATGTAATAATATAGTATTTGACGAGTGCAGAAAAAATACTATTGAATGATAATATACGAAGAGATGATGTATGAGTGGACTGATGGCCTGGATGAACCAAGAAGCAAAAGTCCACGTATAACTAGAAATCACTGTAGTATGTAATAGTATAGTATTTGACGAGTGCAGAAAGAATACTATTGAATGATAATATACGAAGAGATGATGTATGAGTGGACTGATGGCCTGGATGAACCAAGAAGCAAAAGTCCACGTATAACTAGAAATTACTGTAGTATGTAATAATATAGTATTTGACGAGTGCAGAAAAAATACTATTGAATGATAATATACGAAGAGATGATGTATAGGTGGACTGATGGCCTGGATGAACCAAGAAGCAAAAGTCCACGTATAACTAGAAATTACTGTAGTATGTAATAATATAGTATTTGACGAGTGCAGAAAAAATACTATTGAATGATAATATACGAAGAGATGATGTATAGGTGGACTGATGGCCTGGATGAACCAAGAAGCAAAAGTCCACGTATAACTAGAAATTACTGTAGTATGTAATAATATAGTATTTGACGAGTGCAGAAAGAATACTATTGAATGATAATATACGAAGAGATGATGTATGAGTGGACTGATGGCCTGGATGAACCAAGAAGCAAAAGTCCACGTATAACTAGAAATTACTGTATGTAATAATATAGTATTTGACGAGTGCAGAAAGAATACTATTGAATGATAATATACGAAGAGATGATGTATGAGTGGACTGATGACCTGGATGAACCAAGAAGCAAAAGTCCACGTATAACTAGAAATTACTGTATGTAATAATATAGTATTTGACGAGTGCAGAAAAAATACTATTGAATGATAATATACGAAGAGATGATGTATGAGTGGACTGATGGCCTGGATGAACCAAGAAGCAAAAGTCCACGTATAACTAGAAATTACTGTAGTATGTAATAATATAGTATTTGACGAGTGCAGAAAAAATACTATTGAATGATAATATACGAAGAGATGATGTATGAGTGGACTGATGGCCTGGATGAACCAAGAAGCAAAAGTCCACGTATAACTAGAAATTACTGTAGTATGTAATAATAAAGTATTTGACGAGTGCAGAAAAAATACTATTGAATGATAATATACGAAGAGATGATGTATGAGTGGACTGATGGCCTGGATGAACCAAGAAGCAAAAGTCCACGTATAACTAGAAATTACTGTAGTATGTAATAATATAGTATTTGACGAGTGCAGAAAAAATACTATTGAATGATAATATACGAAGAGATGATGTATAGGTGGACTGATGGCCTGGATGGACCAAGAAGCAAAAGTCCACGTATAACTAGAAATTACTGTAGTATGTAATAATATAGTATTTGACGAGTGCAGAAAAAATACTATTGAATGATAATATACGAAGAGATGATGTATGAGTGGACTGATGGCCTGGATGAACCAAGAAGCAAAAGTCCACGTATAACTAGAAATTACTGTATGTAATAATATAGTATTTGACGAGTGCAGAAAAAATACTATTGAATGATAATATACGAAGAGATGATGTATGAGTGGACTGATGGCCTGGATGAACCAAGAAGCAAAAGTCCACGTATAACTAGAAATTACTGTATGTAATAATATAGTATTTGACGAGTGCAGAAAAAATACTATTGAATGATAATATACGAAGAGATGATGTATGAGTGGACTGATGGCCTGGATGAACCAAGAAGCAAAAGTCCACGTATAACTAGAAATTACTGTAGTATGTAATAATATAGTATTTGACGAGTGCAGAAAAAATACTATTGAATGATAATATACGAAGAGATGATGTATGAGTGGACTGATGGCCTGGATGAACCAAGAAGCAAAAGTCCACGTATAACTAGAAATTACTGTAGTATGTAATAATATAGTATTTGACGAGTGCAGAAAAAATACTATTGAATGATAATATACGAAGAGATGATGTATAGGTGGACTGATGGCCTGGATGGACCAAGAAGCAAAAGTCCACGTATAACTAGAAATTACTGTAGTATGTGATAATATAGTATTTGACGAGTGCAGAAAAAATACCATTGAATGATAATATACGAAGAGATGATGTATGAGTGGACTGATGGCCTGGATGAACCAAGAAGCAAAAGTCCACGTATAACTAGAAATTACTGTAGTATGTAATAATATAGTATTTGACGAGTGCAGAAAAAATACTATTGAATGATAATATACGAAGAGATGATGTATGAGTGGACTGATGGCCTGGATGAACCAAGAAGCAAAAGTCCACGTATAACTAGAAATTACTGTAGTATGTAATAATATAGTATTTGACGAGTGCAGAAAAAATACTATTGAATGATAATATACGAAGAGATGATGTATGAGTGGACTGATGGCCTGGATGAACCAAGAAGCAAAAGTCCACGTATAACTAGAAATTACTGTAGTATGTAATAATATAGTATTTGACGAGTGCAGAAAAAATACTATTGAATGTTAATATACGAAGAGATGATGTATGAGTGGACTGATGGCCTGGATGAACCAAGAAGCAAAAGTCCACGTATAACTAGAAATTACTGTAGTATGTAATAATATAGTATTTGACGAGTGCAGAAAAAATACTATTGAATGATAATATACGAAGAGATGATGTATGAGTGGACTGATGGCCTGGATGAACCAAGAAGCAAAAGTCCACGTATAACTAGAAATTACTGTAGTATGTAATAATATAGTATTTGACGAGTGCAGAAAAAATACTATTGAATGTTAATATACGAAGAGATGATGTATAGGTGGACTGATGGCCTGGATGAACCAAGAAGCAAAAGTCCACGTATAACTAGAAATTACTGTAGTATGTAATAATATAGTATTTGACGAGTGCAGAAAGAATACTATTGAATGATAATATACGAAGAGATGATGTATGAGTGGACTGATGGCCTGGATGAACCAAGAAGCAAAAGTCCACGTATAACTAGAAATTACTGTAGTATGTAATAGTATAGTATTTGACGAGTGCAGAAAAAATACTATTGAATGATAATATACGAAGAGATGATGTATGAGTGGACTGATGGCCTGGATGAACCAAGAAGCAAAAGTCCACGTATAACTAGAAATTACTGTAGTATGTGATAATATAGTATTTGACGAGTGCAGAAAGAATACAATTGAATGATAATATACGAAGAGATGATGTATGAGTGGACTGATGGCCTGGATGAACCAAGAAGCAAAAGTCCACGTATAACTAGAAATTACTGTAGTATGTAATAATATAGTATTTGACGAGTGCAGAAAAAATACTATTGAATGATAATATACGAAGAGATGATGTATGAGTGGACTGATGGCCTGGATGAACCAAGAAGCAAAAGTCCACGTATAACTAGAAATTACTGTAGTATGTAATAATATAGTATTTGACGAGTGCAGAAAAAATACAATTGAATGATAATATACGAAGAGATGATGTATAGGTGGACTGATGGCCTGGATGAACCAAGAAGCAAAAGTCCACGTATAACTAGAAATTACTGTAGTATGTAATAATATAGTATTTGACGAGTGCAGAAAAAATACTATTGAATGATAATATACGAAGAGATGATGTATGAGTGGACTGATGGCCTGGATGAACCAAGAAGCAAAAGTCCACGTATAACTAGAAATTACTGTAGTATGTAATAATATAGTATTTGACGAGTGCAGAAAAAATACAATTGAATGATAATATACGAAGAGATGATGTATGAGTGGACTGATGGCCTGGATGAACCAAGAAGCAAAAGTCCACGTATAACTAGAAATTACTGTAGTATGTAATAATATAGTATTTGACGAGTGCAGAAAGAATACTATTGAATGATAATATACGAAGAGATGATGTATGAGTGGACTGATGGCCTGGATGAACCAAGAAGCAAAAGTCCACGTATAACTAGAAATTACTGTAGTATGTAATAATATAGTATTTGACGAGTGCAGAAAAAATACTACTGAATGATAATATACGAAGAGATGATGTATGAGTGGACTGATGGCCTGGATGAACCAAGAAGCAAAAGTCCACGTATAACTAGAAATTACTGTAGTATGTAATAATATAGTATTTGACGAGTGCAGAAAAAATACTATTGAATGATAATATACGAAGAGATGATGTATGAGTGGACTGATGGCCTGGATGAACCAAGAAGCAAAAGTCCACGTATAACTAGAAATTACTGTAGTATGTAATAATATAGTATTTGACGAGTGCAGAAAAAATACTACTGAATGATAATATACGAAGAGATGATGTATGAGTGGACTGATGGCCTGGATGAACCAAGAAGCAAAAGTCCACGTATAACTAGAAATTACTGTAGTATGTAATAATATAGTATTTGACGAGTGCAGAAAAAATACTATTGAATGATAATATACGAAGAGATGATGTATGAGTGGACTGATGGCCTGGATGAACCAAGAAGCAAAAGTCCACGTATAACTAGAAATTACTGTAGTATGTAATAATATAGTATTTGACGAGTGCAGAAAAAATACTATTGAATGATAATATACGAAGAGATGATGTATGAGTGGACTGATGGCCTGGATGAACCAAGAAGCAAAAGTCCACGTATAACTAGAAATTACTGTAGTATGTAATAATATAGTATTTGACGAGTGCAGAAAGAATACTATTGAATGATAATATACGAAGAGATGATGTATGAGTGGACTGATGGCCTGGATGAACCAAGAAGCAAAAGTCCACGTATAACTAGAAATTACTGTAGTATGTAATAATAATATAGTATTTGACGAGTGCAGAAAGAATACTACTGAATGATAATATACGAAGAGATGATGTATGAGTGGACTGATGGCCTGGATGAACCAAGAAGCAAAAGTCCACGTATA
This sequence comes from Brachyptera risi, assembly GCA_964007535.1. NCBI lineage: Eukaryota > Metazoa > Arthropoda > Insecta > Plecoptera > Taeniopterygidae > Brachyptera > Brachyptera risi. The sequence goes on from OZ023332.1 coordinate 1,956,572, forward strand.
ACTAGAAATTACTGTAGTATGTAATAATATAGTATTTGACGAGTGCAGAAAAAATACTATTGAATGTTAATATACGAAGAGATGATGTATGAGTGGACTGATGGCCTGGATGAACCAAGAAGCAAAAGTCCACGTATAACTAGAAATTACTGTAGTATGTAATAATATAGTATTTGACGAGTGCAGAAAAAATACTATTGAATGATAATATACGAAGAGATGATGTATGAGTGGACTGATGGCCTGGATGAACCAAGAAGCAAAAGTCCACGTATAACTAGAAATTACTGTAGTATGTAATAATATAGTATTTGACGAGTGCAGAAAAAATACTATTGAATGATAATATACGAAGAGATGATGTATGAGTGGACTGATGGCCTGGATGAACCAAGAAGCAAAAGTCCACGTATAACTAGAAATTACTGTAGTATGTAATAATATAGTATTTGACGAGTGCAGAAAGAATACTATTGAATGATAATATACGAAGAGATGATGTATGAGTGGACTGATGGCCTGGATGAACCAAGAAGCAAAAGTCCACGTATAACTAGAAATTACTGTAGTATGTAATAATAATATAGTATTTGACGAGTGCAGAAAGAATACTACTGAATGATAATATACGAAGAGATGATGTATGAGTGGACTGATGGCCTGGATGAACCAAGAAGCAAAAGTCCACGTATAACTAGAAATTACTGTAGTATGTAATAATATAGTATTTGACGAGTGCAGAAAAAATACTATTGAATGTTAATATACGAAGAGATGATGTATGAGTGGACTGATGGCCTGGATGAACCAAGAAGCAAAAGTCCACGTATAACTAGAAATTACTGTATGTAATAATATAGTATTTGACGAGTGCAGAAAAAATACTATTGAATGATAATATACGAAGAGATGATGTATGAGTGGACTGATGGCCTGGATGAACCAAGAAGCAAAAGTCCACGTATAACTAGAAATTACTGTAGTATGTAATAATATAGTATTTGACGAGTGCAGAAAGAATACTACTGAATGATAATATACGAAGAGATGATGTATGAGTGGACTGATGGCCTGGATGAACCAAGAAGCAAAAGTCCACGTATAACTAGAAATTACTGTAGTATGTAATAATATAGTATTTGACGAGTGCAGAAAAAATACTATTGAATGTTAATATACGAAGAGATGATGTATGAGTGGACTGATGGCCTGGATGAACCAAGAAGCAAAAGTCCACGTATAACTAGAAATTACTGTATGTAATAATATAGTATTTGACGAGTGCAGAAAAAATACTATTGAATGATAATATACGAAGAGATGATGTATGAGTGGACTGATGGCCTGGATGAACCAAGAAGCAAAAGTCCACGTATAACTAGAAATTACTGTAGTATGTAATAATATAGTATTTGACGAGTGCAGAAAGAATACTACTGAATGATAATATACGAAGAGATGATGTATGAGTGGACTGATGGCCTGGATGGACCAAGAAGCAAAAGTCCACGTATAACTAGAAATTACTGTAGTATGTAATAATATAGTATTTGACGAGTGCAGAAAAAATACTATTGAATGATAATATACGAAGAGATGATGTATGAGTGGACTGATGGCCTGGATGAACCAAGAAGCAAAAGTCCACGTATAACTAGAAATTACTGTAGTATGTAATAATATAGTATTTGACGAGTGCAGAAAGAATACTACTGAATGATAATATACGAAGAGATGATGTATGAGTGGACTGATGGCCTGGATGAACCAAGAAGCAAAAGTCCACGTATAACTAGAAATTACTGTAGTATGTGATAATATAGTATTTGACGAGTGCAGAAAGAATACAATTGAATGATAATATACGAAGAGATGATGTATGAGTGGACTGATGGCCTGGATGAACCAAGAAGCAAAAGTCCACGTATAACTAGAAATTACTGTAGTATGTAATAATATAGTATTTGACGAGTGCAGAAAGAATACTACTGAATGATAATATACGAAGAGATGATGTATGAGTGGACTGATGGCCTGGATGAACCAAGAAGCAAAAGTCCACGTATAACTAGAAATTACTGTAGTATGTAATAATATAGTATTTGACGAGTGCAGAAAGAATACTACTGAATGATAATATACGAAGAGATGATGTATGAGTGGACTGATGGCCTGGATGAACCAAGAAGCAAAAGTCCACGTATAACTAGAAATTACTGTAGTATGTGATAATATAGTATTTGACGAGTGCAGAAAGAATACTATTGAATGTTAATATACGAAGAGATGATGTATGAGTGGACTGATGGCCTGGATGAACCAAGAAGCAAAAGTCCACGTATAACTAGAAATTACTGTAGTATGTAATAATATAGTATTTGACGAGTGCAGAAAAAATACTATTGAATGTTAATATACGAAGAGATGATGTATGAGTGGACTGATGGCCTGGATGAACCAAGAAGCAAAAGTCCACGTATAACTAGAAATTACTGTAGTATGTAATAATATAGTATTTGACGAGTGCAGAAAAAATACTATTGAATGATAATATACGAAGAGATGATGTATGAGTGGACTGATGGCCTGGATGAACCAAGAAGCAAAAGTCCACGTATAACTAGAAATTACTGTAGTATGTAATAATATAGTATTTGACGAGTGCAGAAAAAATACTATTGAATGATAATATACGAAGAGATGATGTATGAGTGGACTGATGGCCTGGATGAACCAAGAAGCAAAAGTCCACGTATAACTAGAAATTACTGTAGTATGTAATAATATAGTATTTGACGAGTGCAGAAAGAATACTACTGAATGATAATATACGAAGAGATGATGTATGAGTGGACTGATGGCCTGGATGAACCAAGAAGCAAAAGTCCACGTATAACTAGAAATTACTGTAGTATGTAATAATATAGTATTTGACGAGTGCAGAAAGAATACTACTGAATGATAATATACGAAGAGATGATGTATGAGTGGACTGATGGCCTGGATGAACCAAGAAGCAAAAGTCCACGTATAACTAGAAATTACTGTAGTATGTAATAATATAGTATTTGACGAGTGCAGAAAAAATACTATTGAATGTTAATATACGAAGAGATGATGTATGAGTGGACTGATGGCCTGGATGAACCAAGAAGCAAAAGTCCACGTATAACTAGAAATTACTGTAGTATGTAATAATATAGTATTTGACGAGTGCAGAAAAAATACTATTGAATGATAATATACGAAGAGATGATGTATGAGTGGACTGATGGCCTGGATGAACCAAGAAGCAAAAGTCCACGTATAACTAGAAATTACTGTAGTATGTAATAATATAGTATTTGACGAGTGCAGTAAAAATACTATTGAATGATAATATACGAAGAGATGATGTATGAGTGGACTGATGGCCTGGATGAACCAAGAAGCAAAAGTCCACGTATAACTAGAAATTACTGTAGTATGTAATAATATAGTATTTGACGAGTGCAGAAAAAATACTATTGGATGATAATATACGAAGAGATGATGTATGAGTGGACTGATGGCCTGGATGAACCAAGAAGCGAAAGTCCACGTATAACTAGAAATTACTGTAGTATGTAATAATATAGTATTTGACGAGTGCAGAAAGAATACTACTGAATGATAATATACGAAGAGATGATGTATGAGTGGACTGATGGCCTGGATGAACCAAGAAGCAAAAGTCCACGTATAACTAGAAATTACTGTAGTATGTAATAATATAGTATTTGACGAGTGCAGAAAGAATACTACTGAATGATAATATACGAAGAGATGATGTATGAGTGGACTGATGGCCTGGATGAACCAAGAAGCAAAAGTCCACGTATAACTAGAAATTACTGTAGTATGTAATAATATAGTATTTGACGAGTGCAGAAAAAATACTATTGAATGATAATATACGAAGAGATGATGTATGAGTGGACTGATGGCCTGGATGAACCAAGAAGCAAAAGTCCACGTATAACTAGAAATTACTGTAGTATGTAATAATATAGTATTTGACGAGTGCAGAAAAAATACTATTGAATGATAATATACGAAGAGATGATGTATGAGTGGACTGATGACCTGGATGAACCAAGAAGCAAAAGTCCACGTATAACTAGAAATTACTGTAGTATGTAATAATATAGTATTTGACGAGTGCAGAAAGAATACTATTGAATGATAATATACGAAGAGATGATGTATGAGTGGACTGATGGCCTGGATGAACCAAGAAGCAAAAGTCCACGTATAACTAGAAATTACTGTAGTATGTAATAATATAGTATTTGACGAGTGCAGAAAAAATACTATTGGATGATAATATACGAAGAGATGATGTATGAGTGGACTGATGGCCTGGATGAACCAAGAAGCGAAAGTCCACGTATAACTAGAAATTACTGTATGTAATAATATAGTATTTGACGAGTGCAGAAAAAATACTATTGAATGATAATATACGAAGAGATGATGTATGAGTGGACTGATGGCCTGGATGAACCAAGAAGCAAAAGTCCACGTATAACTAGAAATTACTGTAGTATGTAATAATATAGTATTTGACGAGTGCAGAAAGAATACTATTGAATGATAATATACGAAGAGATGATGTATGAGTGGACTGATGGCCTGGATGAACCAAGAAGCAAAAGTCCACGTATAACTAGAAATTACTGTAGTATGTAATAATATAGTATTTGACGAGTGCAGAAAAAATACCATTGGATGATAATATACGAAGAGATGATGTATGAGTGGACTGATGGCCTGGATGAACCAAGAAGCAAAAGTCCACGTATAACTAGAAATTACTGTAGTATGTAATAATATAGTATTTGACGAGTGCAGAAAGAATACTATTGAATGATAATATACGAAGAGATGATGTATGAGTGGACTGATGGCCTGGATGAACCAAGAAGCAAAAGTCCACGTATAACTAGAAATTACTGTAGTATGTAATAATATAGTATTTGACGAGTGCAGAAAAAATACTATTGAATGATAATATACGAAGAGATGATGTATGAGTGGACTGATGGCCTGGATGGACCAAGAAGCAAAAGTCCACGTATAACTAGAAATTACTGTAGTATGTAATAATATAGTATTTGACGAGTGCAGAAAGAATACTACTGAATGTTAATATACGAAGAGATGATGTATGAGTGGACTGATGGCCTGGATGAACCAAGAAGCAAAAGTCCACGTATAACTAGAAATTACTGTAGTATGTAATAGTATAGTATTTGACGAGTGCAGAAAAAATACTATTGAATGATAATATACGAAGAGATGATGTACGAGTGGACTGATGGCCTGGATGAACCAAGAAGCAAAAGTCCACGTATAACTAGAAATTACTGTAGTATGTAATAGTATAGTATTTGACGAGTGCAGAAAAAATACTATTGAATGATAATATACGAAGAGATGATGTATAGGTGGACTGATGGCCTGGATGGACCAAGAAGCAAAAGTCCACGTATAACTAGAAATTACTGTATGTAATAATATAGTATTTGACGAGTGCAGAAAAAATACTATTGAATGATAATATACGAAGAGATGATGTATAGGTGGACTGATGGCCTGGATGAACCAAGAAGCAAAAGTCCACGTATAACTAGAAATTACTGTAGTATGTAATAATATAGTATTTGACGAGTGCAGAAAAAATACTATTGAATGATAATATACGAAGAGATGATGTATAGGTGGACTGATGGCCTGGATGAACCAAGAAGCAAAAGTCCACGTATAACTAGAAATTACTGTAGTATGTAATAATATAGTATTTGACGAGTGCAGAAAAAATACTATTGAATGATAATATACGAAGAGATGATGTATGAGTGGACTGATGGCCTGGATGAACCAAGAAGCAAAAGTCCACGTATAACTAGAAATTACTGTAGTATGTAATAATATAGTATTTGACGAGTGCAGAAAAAATACTACTGAATGATAATATACGAAGAGATGATGTATGAGTGGACTGATGGCCTGGATGAACCAAGAAGCAAAAGTCCACGTATAACTAGAAATTACTGTAGTATGTAATAATATAGTATTTGACGAGTGCAGAAAAAATACTACTGAATGATAATATACGAAGAGATGATGTATGAGTGGACTGATGGCCTGGATGGACCAAGAAGCAAAAGTCCACGTATAACTAGAAATTACTGTAGTATGTAATAATATAGTATTTGACGAGTGCAGAAAAAATACTACTGAATGATAATATACGAAGAGATGATGTATGAGTGGACTGATGACCTGGATGAACCAAGAAGCAAAAGTCCACGTATAACTAGAAATTACTGTAGTATGTAATAATATAGTATTTGACGAGTGCAGAAAGAATACTATTGAATGATAATATACGAAGAGATGATGTATGAGTGGACTGATG
>OZ023332.1:1970513-2030513 GCA_964007535.1 Brachyptera risi
ATGAAGATCTATGAAGTTATAGATGAGCCTTTCATTCATCTTATTGCCTCCGAATAATATTCGAACAAATTACGTCCGAACATTATTATATTCAAGTCATTCACAAAATTGGCATTACCAGTTTTGTCTGAATATTTCATAATGAGCAATAGTTTTTACCAAAAATAATTATTTCAATTGACGAAAAATTGATTTATACAACAATACTAATCTACACACAAACTCATCTACGAACAAACTGTACTACAGAAAAACTCATCTACACACCAACTCATCTAAAAAGCATCTCTACGACACGTATTATTATATGATGTGAGGTGTCTTATCTGTAAGGGGAGGAGCCTTTGTCTCCCACTTTCTCTTCTGTACATGTTGCTCAAGAATTATAACTTCACAGATGTAAAGTACAGTTTGTTTGTAGTACAGTTGATCCGTAGATGAGTTTTTTTGTAGTACAGTTGATCATACAAATACCAGATAAGATGACCACACCCGGAGTGAGAATTGACTGTGATGGGGAAGGAACCGAGGCTCGATCTACCTCTCTAATCACAATTATTCATCCACTGCAGATCTACGAGGATTACGGAGAAGACTGGAACTGGATATATTGGACTTGCATAATGGCATATCCAGGCCACAGGCTGCTGACTCGCTACGAGAATTTCACCGAGGAGGAAACGCAGCTGTGCGGAAACAACCTGGTGCCGTTTGGTATCTATTACGAATACTGGGGCGATTATTCTGAATACTATAGTCGAGTGAGTTAACGATGATAGATCCTATGATGTGGTCACATTCATCGACGATTATCAAGTGCATGAAGGAAAAGTACAAGACTTGTGATAAGTTAAATCTTGAAGTGGAAACTAACTGATTTCCAGAATAGAGGAAACGTGATGAACCTCAAATGTCAGTGTGGAAATGTATGTAAGAGATGTGAAAGTGTTCGGTTATTTGAATAATCAATCTATCATCTGTAAATAACAGGACAAATATTTTAGTAATAGAATGAAAATGTTCACTGACCAATCTGAAGTTGTGAATCTTGAAATAAAAACACACTCATATTCTGAATGGTCAATCGAATTCCAGAACAAAATCCCTTGAGCGAGTTCTGACTCACTAACCGAATAGAATAATGAATTCGGAGAATAAATACACGATATGACTCTTGAAATCATAGACATTCTGATGGAGGAAATCAACATTATAATTCAGATGGCTCAACTGAAATGTAATAATTTGCTGTTCATTTTTTTCCACATCTGGACCTCATTTCCTTCGAATGCAGTATTCTGATATTCATTATACCCGTTTTGTTTCCAATTCTTGATACGATATCTTCGATTTTCATTCTTCGGAATGATCGGAATTCAGTTTTCTTGAACTCTTCAGATCCATGAAATTCTCAGTTTCAAAATCTCACAATAATTTTCAACTGGCTTCGTTAAATCAACATTTCTGTCCTGGCAGATGGTGACTGAATCGGAATGGACAGCCCTGAATACAGAAGGAGAAAGACGGGCGCCTTTCAGTCTTTTCAACATGACCTCGAGAACATTGATCAAGACCGAAAACAATACCCACAAATTCAATTGTGTCATTTGTCAATTGGCAAGGAGATTCGACTTCGATGATGTTCTTATCGATGTTAACCAATTGAGTTCATCGCATAACTTGGTGTATGACGTCGAGTTGCGTTTTGTCAGCAAAGATGTGATAACCGATCCTACACACATTTATCCTAATGGTACAATGGGACAGAAAATAAGCGACGAATTTCCGAAACTCCATACAAAAATTGAATATGTATATAGTTTGGGATGGAGGAGTTCCAGAATTAACAGTGATGGATTGGGAGAGATGGACATAGGAATGAGAATCTACAGACCAAAAGGTTCCTCATCGGAATACGGACATTTGGATTTCAGGTGAGAGCCAAAAATCAGCTATCTTCTTCATGGGAGTATATTCATCGGAAAATCATTCTTTTGGTGATGACTCACGAGTGTTATGAGCTGCTATCGAACATCTGTCATGGGAGGAACACATATCTTCAATATATGGATGATGAACCTTGTATTCCAGCATTACCTCATATTACAGCGAAGAGAAATGCTTCCTAGCTGTATTTCTGTGGAGTTTGGCTGATCGAGTTGGCATTCATCATCATTGCACATAGTGAAGATATCGTCAATCTCAGAGAGTAATCATGATAATGATGACAAATATGTTGATAGTCATGATATGAGTGTTCAAAATGATAATAATATCCACGATGATGAAACAATGAGGGCCATTTACAATTTCGAGAATAGTTAGTCGAGGAGGGATTACGGTTGATGTGGAGAAAAGGACTCAAGTTTTGCATCATAGGAAGACCGGATAGTTGAATTTGTGATAGCAGGGGGAAGTTAATCATGAATTGAGGTACAGATATGATTGAGGTCATAAGTGAGAAGAAAAGAGAATTTGCTCAAAGACTCATGTTGTTTCCATTCATGGTGGACGGAGGATTAATTGGTTGGGGTCGTTGCGGCATGAGGTGTGAGCAATATGTATGAGTGAGCAAGGGAGCGTGAATATGCAGAGTTCTGTGAAGTGGGGTTTGGTCGATTGACGGCGGTACACTTCTGCTGAGATGCGTAGTTTCGTGGTTTCTGCCCATATCATCTTGAAAGTATCAATCAAGCCCCTCGAAGGATTCTGACATATGACAAGGTGGGGGCCTCCTTAATCTCCAGATATGTCGCGAGCAATTTCATTGCTTCAAGGAGGGTCACCCATGACGATAGGGTTCGGAGTGAGAGCTCAGACCAAGTTCGGTCCGTCTCGGTCGAATAGATCTTTTTGGTGACCGGCATATATGGGGGAAGACTGAGCGTTGCGATTTCATTACATTATTCTTGCTTGTCCTGTGATTTCATCTTTCTTTATTCACACCTAATCTTTTCCCGTTCCGCTTTCTACTCTTGAAATGACCACAACGTTGGCCACTATGACAAATTACACGTAGGCTCAAAAATGACCTCACTGTCGACGCGCCCCTGAATCCTGACAATCAATTAATTCATCGTGGAGATATTTGAAATGTGAGTTTTCTCATTTTTGAATTCCTAATTCTCATAATATTCTATATTCATCACAGAATACTTATATTGTCGAATTATTAGAGATGTTATTGATAAGACTCATAGTGGAAAGTGATTATTATTCATATACTTACATCCATTCTTCGGATGAAGATTGACTGTATCGGTTTGGTTACTCTCGATTGTTGAAATCTTATGTGTTTGTTGTCTGATGACGATCACCGAATGACCATTGCTTCATGAGTGGAGATACTGTGTTCATCAACGGAGAAAGATGACACAAATCTGTATTCAATATTTTATTTGCATACTGCTGTTGCGCTCGTTTGCGCGGTCACAGATGATCTTCATTCTCAATTATCCTCTTGAACTCTACTGAACTTTCTGCTCTTCTTGCTCCTTCTTGCAGCCTATTTCACTTTCCTCAGCTGTTTCTCCGCACCTACTTCTCTGAACTCTCATCCCTATTCTATCTGTAACTTATTCTCACCTCTCAATATCATTCCTCGCCCTTGAAAATATACAAGATTCTGTCCCTTTGCCCTCATCCTCTCAATTTCTCCCACAGTGATTCCACAACCATCTCACTCCAACTTTCTCTCGTCAGTTCCCCCTATCCTGATTCCTCCAAATCGTTCTAGTTCCTTATTGCATCTCAGTTCTGCACACCTTCCACTCCTTCGATCAGATTCATGTTGTATTCAAGTTGTCTCATCACGGATTTCAACAATAGACCAATATCTGAGACACGGAGAAATGACCCAACCAAGAGACTTGATTATGTACGCGAAACGGCACAAAATACGACTGTAATTGAGTGAGAAATAGATAATTGACCGATGTAGATCGTCCGCCCTCGTGATGTCACAAAATAAAAGAACCAATCAAGTGGACAGTAGAGCAGGGGAAAATAGGGAAATGACGAATCAAGGTATCAGAAATTTCTCCTGCTTCTATAAGTCACGCCCATCCACATTGGTCAATTACGATGATAAAGAATACATAGGATATATATCAGTACCTGCGAGTTATATGAAACGTGATCAAGGATCCATATGCGATCAAATATCCAAATATTACCAGAGAGAGGTAAACTGACTGGAACTACGTGAAACCTACGTAAACTCGAAATACATGGTACCATTCACATCTACCGGAATATTTACACGACTTGGGTGATATTATTAGAAACACAAGGAATAAATGAGTGGAATGTGAGCCACTGACAATTCACCTCCCACGTCAAGAGCTGGATCAGATACAACGGTACACACTACTGAGATTCACCATTACAGCTTTTCCGCCTTTGGGGTTGCCATCGTATGGCACCATTTCAATGGAGCGTGACCGCACGAGTATCGAACCATAATTCACGTAGACTCGTTCTAGAAGAGACTGTTACAATTTCCTCGAATTCCAGATTCGTCGTCGGTGCTACCCCATTTCACCTTCCAAGCTTCAAGTCAGTGACGATGATAAGTGACCTGTCGATATGTATCACTACCGGAGATTTATTCGGGAACCCACCAGTGATTGAGTCTTACAAGAGAGGTGAGTCAATGTTCATCACAATTGGTTCGAGAGTTAGATATCAATTCTTTCCAAGTTGGATGCGCGTATCAAAGATTACCATTCCACATACCGGACAAATAGGGCTTTGTGTTTATTCTTTAGTATTTCGTAAACGTCATACAGGTCAAAAAGAGTAGCTCATCGACAAGAAAGGTTTCCTGCACATTTTCATGATGTCATACCAGAGAAAGTTGTGATTGTTTTCGAGTTGAACCGGTCTGACCATTACTACGGAAATAGTTCGGTAACTTTGGAAAACTCTCATGGAATATCCAGCGCATGAAGTGTCAAATTTTTCTTCTTTCGATCGGATGGATATACTCACAGTATGTTCATATTGGTCCAATACCTTTCATGTTTCCACTGAATCTGAGAATGTTTTGATCGATCGATTTTCAGAAAAATGAATTAATAAATCAGGAAAACATCAAATACTCACTTCAAAGTGTGTTCACAAGAAGGTTGGGTGACCTGTTGAGAGATGAATGGGCAAGGTGTGTGATGGTGAGGGATGCCTAATATATCCTAATCGAGGTATAGGCCTATATTGCTCCCAAATATATCCTCTATGATCACTCCGCTCATGTCACAACTCACAAGCAGCGTTTCCCCAGTTTATTGTTCATGCACGAAATAATTCAAGTGTTTTCATGACCGGTTCGGTGTTTGTTATTGTGGGACTTGATGCTTGTACCACTCCACGATGATTGAAATGCGAGGAAATATTCTCATTCACATTCACAACTTGACATGAAGTGATTGATGCCAGTTATGCTTACGGTGACAAGATAGTTTGATCCAGACTTCACTGAGGCACTAATTTCACACATTTTATGATTGCATATTCTTTCTTATTTCAGATCTTCCCCATGAGAGTGATTATGTATCATACAACATCACCACTGATGACGTCACGGTAATAAAGTGCGTCTACAACGACAGTACTGATCAAGCTGTATGGAGCACAGAACATCTTGTTTACACCACTTCATGGAGAACGTGTGATTCTAGAGATGGTAATTTACCAATTTACGTCCAACTGATAAATTACGCTGCACATTTACAGAAGTATTTGAATCTTCCCATCAGTAAGGAGTCTTTGGAATCGATCATAGAAGGATTACCTACATTTATGTATACTGATGCTGGTGATTACTTGGCCAATGGAACATTATTTGTCAGAAAAACAACCAAGCTGAATAGTATATGGAGGTTTTTATTCACGAGTGGTGTATATGAGAACCTACAAACAATAATATCCAAGTATGCTCCGGAGAATATCGCTGTCGATTTAAGAAGTGGCGATTGGATTGATTATATGTTTTTCTTAGCGAATCTCAAAATCGGAAACCCAGTGAACGGTGCGTACAAAAACAATGTCGGTGACCGGTTTGAATTGACAACATCTGGTTCGGTTTCACCGATCAATGGTTCTAGCGTTTTCATCGCTGTTTCAGTCTCCGATGATTTATTGAAAAGTTTTGATATGATGGCCGTTTTGAATCATAATACAAGTTTCAATGAATATTCTGGAGAGTTTGCCACCTTCAGTCACGAGAACTCCAACAGCCGGAATAAAATCATACAACTGTTTGCGATAACCTTATTCAAGAACTGTAACGAAACGCTCCTTTATGCGGATGATACGAATCATTATGTTGATTTCATATTCAGTGTGCACGTCCTACCGGATAACTTCTCTGAATTGATCGCCTCATGGGACTTCGAGACGGATTCATGGAGCACTGATAACTGTAGACTGCAGAAAACCACATTCCACGGCAATATCGTGTACAGATGCAAGCACTTATCGGCCAAGGGAAACATGTTACGTGGCTATTATATCATGTATAATTCCTTTGCGTTCAATAGCGATATAATGTCTCTGAGTAAATCTTTGATAACAATCTTAGCTGTTGAAGTTGTATTCAGTACAATTGGCGTTCTCAGTATTTTCCTGACTGCCATTTCATTCCGTCAGTGGCGTGATGACCTCGGCCACCAGATCATGCTCCAAATGACCACGGCTCTTCTGATCAACCTCATCTTCGGTTTCTATTGTAGTTTAGTCCGCCTTGAAATAATGGACATACACTGCGTGGTTATTGGTGCGATACGACATTATTCATTTCTGGCAATGTTCCTATGGATGCTTGCTCTCTCATATTTACAATACATGCGGCTGACAACTGTTGCCGGGGCAACCACGACCACACATCTCTTACTGAAAGTTTCTCTGTTCGCTTGGGGTCTGCCACTGATACCAACAACCACACTTCTGGCCTGGGATTACAAACGTTTCTACATGACACGCTTAGTTGACAGAGGTTACTGTTATCCCGACGGTATCGCTCTGATCACAACAGTAGAAGCACCTGCTATTCTCGTACTTGGACTCAATCTCCTTTGTTTCTTTTATATTGTAAATAACATCTACAAATGTATTGGACAAGGTAAACAAATTCAGAGATTCGGTCTGAGTGAACGGAAAGCACAATTGAGAAATTTAGGTACGAGTGTATTCGTTTTCTTCCTATTCGGATTCTCCTGGCTGTTCAACATTCTATCGGAAACTGAAGTGATCAAAGACCAAACCATCTTCGACTATTTGTTCTTAGTCACGGCAACTTTCCACGTCTCCATGTTGGCATTATTCTTCGTGTTCTTCGAAGAGAAAACCAGAGGCTATTGGATGGAATGGTTCAGGAAGATCACTGGTATGAACGTGACACAGACGAACGTGCCGAAACAAGACGCCAGCAATGTTGCTGCGATTGTCGCTAGGAAGAGGGCTGAGATCAAGGCGCGTGTGGCTAGGAACAATGCAGCTTCTATGGCAAGAGCTAAGAGGAATGCTGCAGTCGTTCTTGCTCAGGAGAATGTTACAGTCGATGGGGCCCATGATAATTCGTCATGCGATGAATCAGCTCTGTAGTTGGTAGCTCGTTGTCAACAACATCAATGGCCAGTTCACGCGAAGCATTGTTATCCACCGTTAGAATGTTGGACTCCCAATGCTTCCAGTGAATCAACAAATCATTGACATTGGGCTGCCAAGCTTTGAAACGTTGACGAATAGGAGATAGTATTTCAGAGTTGAACGACTAAGGAACCTTCGATTATTGATAGCACGAGAAGAATCAATATTCAACTTCAAGAACCCAACCTGCCAATCCATTTCTACATCTCCTTCGGCCTACTTAGTCTTGTCATCAAGCTATTCTACTCGTGTTCAGCCATGCCTCCTAAAAATAATCAATCGATTCAATTATCACTCATTATGTCTTCAAGCTGTCTAGAACGAACAAGACGTGACGGTAGTACACGAAGTTATTGGTTGTCTGAATCAAGTATCAACAATTTAGTGCAAGAATGAAACATTCTTGTTTGTTTGCAATACCACAGCCTGCGAAGTATTCAACACACCATTCAGAACCTACAACTAACAAGCTGAGTCTCAAACTCAAATGGCAGCATTGCAGTACTTTGTGTGGATAGTAGTAGCATTGGCGTTGGAACCGTGGTCCTCCAACGCTAGCATTGCAGTTCTTAGTGTGGATACCAGTAGCATTGACATTGGAACCCTAGTCTTCCAACGCTCGCTTTAGAGTGTGTCGTGTGAAAAGTCCAGTTGAGTTCCTTCTCTTTGATAACAGAATATTCAATCATTGTGATGGAAATCGAATGTGACCTATCTATATCTTTGAATAGTTCAGAAGATTTCAATCATGTTGTCACGTACAAATTCTTTCCAGTAAACTAGGATCTTGCGCTTTTCAACTATTCACTCCTGTAAACATTCTACCCTCCACTATTTGCGCACTGTTCACACAGCATCGGTAGAATCCATCATTCAATGGTTTGTTGGCTTGGGGTCAAGCGGCTGACATTCACTCTCACACCAAATTTGTTCATATCAGAGTAAAATTTGAGAAATAATAACTCCTACTTATTTGAAGATGGCCAATGGAGATAATATTAATTGCATTCATGACTTCTGCGATGTTTCAACTGTTGAAGAATTATCTAAATCGGAATATGAATTCATTTCGAAGTTTTATCCGATTGCAGGTTTGAAATTATAAATGTTCGCCTTTCAAATAATAGATTGAGACTCCTTAATATTTCCAAAATTCCTGTTCACAATGATGAATATGTACGAGGACGACGTGAATACATTGTACCAGTTATATTCAATCGAATGTCAGTGAACTCTAGAAATATAGACAGATATAAGTGAATTAAATTAGAGATTAGGAAATGGTTATTGAACTCAATTGTGAATTGACTCAGCTTAAAAGTGTTATATGGAACTTGTTACATGGTGTTTCACATTATTTCGATTTTTTCACTCATTGTTTGTTATATTTATCATTCACTCTCACTGACTAACTCATCACCGTGTTCATTTTCTAACATATTCAATTCAGTTTGTATTTCATCTACTTTGTTATGCATACTTTTGTTTCAATTATCCCATTGCACAATGTTCTTTCTATTATTTGTTAATATATAATCCACAGTCAAGCTCTTCTGGCCTTCGTGGATACCATCAAGATTCTGATTCTTACTACTCATATACGCAATTATGGTGATCTTATTCTGTTTTGTTAATTTCCGTTCAATTCACAGATGAGCTTCATTCTGGGCTTTGTGCAAATCTGTGAACTGTGAGTTGAACTTTGTATTAGTGTGAAATAAATAAGCATTCAACCTCAGTATTATCATCTATCCTTGTGTTATGGTCCCAGAGTTCTTCTTCCATGTTTCTCTGACTCTTCAAGTATTCATCATGATGACAATTTCATCTGTAGTGTCTACATATTAGAACTGGTCTGTTGCATTAAAATCAATTTCAGCACATGTGAAAGTGAGACTACTCATGCCTGCACAGCACCCGCAATAAAGACAATCTTGAGGCTTTATTATTATCGGAAACATGTGCCATTATTACAGCATTCCATTGTTTTTACTCCATTGTTGTCAGCATTGCAATTCAGATGCAATAATACGGGCATGAATAATGTGAGTATTGTCTGTCCGAGGTGAGCTGGGATTCCGTTGGGTTTCGCGATGTATTTGGATGAGCGAAGCGAACACCATAATCGAAAAAAAATTGACTGTTTTTTTTTGGTTCGCGCACCACAGGTCAAACGAAAATTCGAAATCAGTTGAAACTTGGCATACACAAGTGTCATTATCTAATCTGATACTGTATAGTTTTGGGGCGCAATCGGTTGAACCACTTCTGAGAAAACTCATTTTAAAATTTTCAAAAATCCTGCTAGAATAACCCAAAGGAAAATATTCGTAAAATAATTTTCATCCGAGACATTTCAAATTTTCAGAAAATTTTGATAGAATAATGATACACATTATTTTGGAATTTCACCTAAATCGAGACAGCCGTTTCAATGTGAGAAAATATCTAATGTAATTTCTCTGAATCACTCAAAGCTAATAAGATACCAATTAAATCCAAGCCACAGGTGTCACCTCTCAACTGTAAACGATTAGAACGGAGCCTTCTTCATTATCATAGAAATCAATAATGAGAGATAAATGGCATTGAATTAATGGTTTGGATCTCAAGGTGTATATATATGATAACCAATCCAAAGATAAGCCGATATGTTCCAGCTCATCCATCAACGCGGCAACACATGACGCGTCTGCCTAGTAGTAGTTTCATCGCAACTCAGTGTAGTATTCCCCAGCATCGAGAGGGAAGAGCCGGGTATCAGTGTGTGAACAAGTTGCATGAGTTGTGTGGTCATACACATGACATGATCCCATGCCAGCCACTAAACACCAAGAGCATATTCTCTTGTGGAATCATGAGATGAATTCAAGGCATGAGGGAAAAGAAGATATTATTATTATCAGTGTCATTATTATTATCAGGAAAACTTGTCTTCGCGCGTTTCCTTGCGCTAGTTTCGTGAACCACCACACAAATACGGTAGGTAAGGATGATTGTTACTCCAAATGAAACTCACCATAGCAAAGATCTTAGTATCTGACTTCGCTGTTGAATCTTTGGCCATTCCTCTATTACCTTGATCAACAACATTCAGTTGGATTCACTCTCTGAGAAACATCCAATTGAGAGTATCTTATCTGAGATATCATGCATGTTTCTGATTGACAAGACGTCAGTATCGATCGAGGACAAGACATAATAATATATCTATTCGAGCGAGCCGATCAATCTGGGAGAAGAATATTGTGATGTTTTCATGTCTACTGATACGCCGAGTTCTGCCAGTGAGCTAGTTCGTCCAGATCCCGCTAGTTCTCTCTGTGTGTACATCTCGAAGATCTGTCGCTAGAGTCGATAAAACAGGCACACTGTTGGCTCTTAGGATGCTGAAATTCAACCATACATTCAGCCGAGATTTATGAATGCAATTGCGCCGTCTTTACTGGACAAATCTCAACTTCTCTTGAAGCTTGGATAGCATAGGCAAAGCATAGGTTATTATCGGGCATTAGGTTGGTAGTCAGCCTCTGAATGATTCAAGGTCTATTGCAACAAGACGTGATTCCAGCAGAAGGCTAGCTGTTCTTATCGACCGACCCGACATGTGGTCGACATTGCCGGTAGATGGCAGTGGCGACAGAGGATTGTTTTCTTCTACCGTATATTCACTGTAACCATGGTGTATAAAAGTTAAGGTGATGTCTCGGGCTATTTCGGCTGGTACCAACAGTGCAGCTAGTTCCACTAGAATCTGTGCAGGACGCCAGTATGATACGAGGCAAGTGAGCCACGCTCCACGCATGCGCGCTCCAAATGTACGACGTTGTTGGCGGCAAGACGTCAACTGGGCCTCCCTCCTCTACCGTGGCGTTCAGACGGATTCAGGTGTGACTAGCAGCACTGTTGGTACCAGCCTTCAAGCTCACGGAGATGAGATGACCGCGACTGCAACTGGAGCTATCTGATGCAAGAGTCAACCTCACAGAGGATGGAGGTTAGAAGCTAGATCTTGCTGTCATTACCCACGGGTTCTCTGAGACAGCATACTGGGATCGGAGTCAACGATACCAGATTACAATACTAGGCAAACGCCACGTGTTCACCTCGCGTTGAAGGATCAGCTGGGATTATTATTACCAGTACCTGACCTAATGTACCCTACTGTGGAGTCACGTCACCCGACTCCAATAACCGTGAACCAACAATGATAATATGAAGAGTTGGGCAGTTAGGTTGGGCTATGTTAGATAACCCAACCCAGGCAGTTAGGTTGGGCTATGTTAGATCAGGTCAGGCCCTAGTCAGTACTAATAGGGCCGTGATGACCCAACCCAAGCAGTTAGGTTGAGCTATGTTAGATCAGGTCAGGCCCCAGTCGGTACTAACCGGGCCGTGATGACCCAACCCAGGCTGTTAGGTTGAGCTATGTTAGATCAGGTCAGGCCCTAGTCAGTACTAACAGGGCCGTGATGACCCAACCCAGGCAGTTAGGTTGGGCTATGTTAGATCAGGTCAGGCCCTAGTTAGTACTAACCGGACCGTGATAACCCAACCCAGGCAGTTAGGTTGAGCTATGTTAGATCAGGTCAGGCCCTAGTCAGTACTAACAGGGCCGTGATGACCCAACCCAAGCAGTTAGGTTGAGCTATGTTAGATCAGGTCAGGCCCCAGTCGGTACTAACCGGGCCGTGATAACGATAAGCGATAAGCGTACCATACAGTGTCGTCGAACGCCCTGAGCGTCATCGAGGGATATCCGCCAGCGGCACTCATGTTTGAGGGCCGCTGTAGGGTGTACCGGGAAGGAGTACGGAATAAGAAGGGCATCGATGAGCAAATCCTGGACCGGTGGTAGGAAGACTGGAACAACTCTGCGACAGGGTGGTGGACGAGAAGACTCATACCTGACATCAGGTCATGGCTTGGCAGGAAAGGGGGTAAACGGAGTATTTATATTATTCATATGTTTGATTTTTTCGGGGGGATATACCGGTTCACGACAAAACGAGATACTCAGTGCGGGTTCAGCCTGATGATTCTTCATCAACATTGCCAACGATATGGATAAAACTAATCCAAGCAATTCAACAATGAATAATCAAACAGCTTTTGAAATGTTGACTAAATCAACAAAATCATCAAATAAGGCAATATTTATATTTCCCACTTCTCAGTTGGAAATCGAGAACGTGATATTACAATTGAAAAATAAATCATCAACAGATATAGACAAAATACCATGTAAGTTATTGAAACAATGTTCATCGTATATAAGTAAACCACTTTCGTTTTTGATAAATAAATCAATTGAGACAGGAGAATTCCCAAATAAACTCAAAATAGCTAAAATTATACCCATATACAAGAATAGTGACAAGAGATCAATGAACAATTATCGTCCAAAATCAATACTTCCTGTCTTCTCTAAAATATTTGAACGAATAATGTTTAATAGAGTGTCATCATTTTTCGAATATAATAAAACGCTGACGAATGCTCAACATGGCTTCAGAAAGAACAAAAGCACATCTTCAGCAATATTTTCATTGACTGAAAAAGTGCTTGACGCAATCAATGATAAAGGAAAAGTAATTGGAATATTTTGTGACCTGTCAAAAGCTTTCGACTTGGTTCAGCATTCGCTTTTACTAAAAAAGTTGGAATATTATGGAATACGAGGTGTAGCATCGAAATGGTTTCAAACTCATTTAAAAGACAGATCCCAAGTGGTTGAGGTCAAACACAGCAATTATTTCACGGGAAAACAAGAAATTCATTTATCTGATTCAAAAAATATTGTATGTGGGGTCCCACAAGGGAGCATCTTGGGCCCACTTCTTTTCCTGATATATATTAATGACCTGCCAAATAATATTTCCACAGCAGACTTAATACTCTTCGCAGATGACACAAATGTGGTGGTGAAATCCAAAAACGTTGAAGATATAGAAATAGTGACAAATCAAACCATCGCATTGCTCAATAATTGGTTCTCTGTGAATAAATTGTACCTCAATCAATCAAAAACGAAGCTAATTTTCTTTGATACAGACAAAATACCTGATATAAAAATACTTAACGGAAACAGCGACATGCTATTCTCGGACTGTACAACATTTTTAGGTTTGAACATTGATAATAAACTCAAATGGGAATACCATACAAACATTCTTGCCTCTAAACTCACAACAGCTTGCTATGCACTCAGAAATATGTCAAAGCTGACCGATTTTAAAACTTTAGTAACCGTATACCATGCTTATTTTCATTCAATTATGAGTTACGGTATTGAATTCTGGGGAAACGCCTCTGGAAGTGAGAGAATATTTTTAATACAAAAAACTGCAGTACGTATAATTACCAAAAACAATTGGAGGACATGTATTCTACCTGATAAAAGAAGAACCAATCAAATCACATCGATTACAACTAATGATGACATGCCTAAAACTAATAGTTCAGCATCGGGTAAAGTCAGTGATGAAATGTTGATCATGCCCAGTTGTAAGGTAAAATTTCAAGAACTCAAAATTATGACTGTGGCGTCCACGTATATATACAAAGTGCTCATGTTCATACATACCAATAAAACAGATTTCCCTCCCATTGATCATGAACATAATACTAGGAATAAGAATCTCATCCACCTAAACAAACATAACCGTTCATTATACGGCAAAGGTCTTCAAATTTCAGGTAGTAAACTTTATAATATTCTCCCAATAAGTATTAAGATTCTACCTTTGAATCAATTCAAATCACTCCTCAAGGAGCACCTCACAATTAATAGTTTCTATTCTGTGCAAGAGTTCGTTGATGCTGGATTTCAGTAAATTTATAATACTTTTTAATTATTGATTTAACTTGTCTGTGTATTGACATATTCGGTAATTCTATTTTTTTCAATTTTTTTTCCCAATATATAATTCAACTGACTATCCATATTATCTAGCTATCTATATCTATGTATCAGAGTGTCTACATATACGAGATCTATTGATTTATCTCAATTCCGTATCGATCAATCTGAAATCCTGTAATGTATCATTATTTGTTGTAATATTTGTTTGATATACTAGAATTACTAATTCGTTGATAATTATAAATGATGGCTTACTGCCATACTCAAATGTTATGCTAATTAATAAGTTACATTGTAAAATATGTGAATTGTATAGCGATTTCCTCGAAAGAGGGTTGAAGGAATAAACACTTCTACTACTACTACTACTACTACTACTACTACTACTACTACTACTACTTCTACTACTACTACTACTACCAAGAGAGAACAAGACAGATCCATTTCAAGCCGAAAGAATTTGAATAGAATGCAATGAGTGAATGAAATGATAAATTTGATTCATGTGTAATGAACAGTAGGCCCAGCATGCATATGATTGCATATATTCCAATAGGCCATTTCTGAGAGAAATTATATTCACCTGAACATATTATCACCACGTGACCAGACATTTACAGGTCTTGATCAGGACGATTTGATTGCACTGTTTCATCCATCCCAGTGAATCACACAAACATGCAGTCAACATTGTGACAGGAAGTTTCTGAATGGCTTACGTGACTAACCGGAACGTAAAAAAACGTGCGAAAACATGTTTCTATGAATTGGTATTTGAACAAGTGGTCTTGAAGTGAACTTTTTCAAAAAATTGTCATACTGAAAAGAGCAGCCCATCTGTGTGAACCTTGCTTTGGACACTTGTTATACAAGGGGCAGTGGAAAGTGACAAGGGGCAGTGAAAATATCATTGAGAACTGTCAAAATAAAAAAACGTTCATGGTACGCATTTAGAAATGTTCAGCTAATTTCAAAGATGAATTTTCAAAATAAAATAATTCTATTCAATCTTTTCTGGATGCTACTTTTCAGTCAGGTAGCAGCAAATGATCAACTGTCTCTTGTTCTCTGGGACTCGACTTCCGGTGTAAACGGCGCGAAGGAAGACCTCGAGTTGGCCACGAGATGGTTCTCCGGGCAATACGGTGGACAGCTAGCGCTCCGAGGAGATCAGCCCTTCACTGTCGGCATGGTCTTCGTCAACGGCACGTCAACGACCGTGCTGGCCATGCTGTCGGGGGTCGGTGAGTCTGCGCAGTCGATATCTGAGGCAACCGCTGAGGCTGAGACCGAGACGAGAACCAGACACGCACACGAAGAGGAGACGACTGTCGAATTGCCTTTCACTTTCTTCTTCGTCATACTCATGTTTGGTGTGATTTTCTTGTCGTATTTGGAAACGAAACGTTGTGAATGTGACAAGTGCTGATTCGAATGAATATTGTCGATAGCCCAGTTTGTATGCTTACGAACAATTAAATTGCCGGTGAATACAGTTTACCTGTCATTCGTCTTGGATTATTGCGAAGTTGAACGAGTTTTAGCGAAGCTCCATGGCTGTGGCTGAAAGCTTCGAGTATAAATCTAGAATGCACTCGCCTTCTTTTCCATACTCTTCCTTCACCCCCGTGAAGTTGGCCCCGCACATGAGCCGGATTCGATTTGAGTGAATGGCAATCATTACCTTTCGAACAATCATCTCGATTATGGAGTGTAGAAACTACGAAACTGCAATTTCACGGTCTTCCAAATAATAAGCTACCCGCGTATTTAAAAGAAGTGTGGTTATGACCAAAATTCAGTTTCCCTAAAAACAGTGGCCGTTAATAACACACGAAGCATCTTCAGTTGAAACAATCATTACATTACTATATTTATGTAGTTTTTAGTCGTACCTAAATGCCACAAGTTGGTTATTATTGGAATGAATCATATCTGTATTGACTTATATTCAGTTCGCCCCCCCCCCCCCGTAGCGACCGACATTTTGATCTAGTCGACTATAGAACGTGAAGCTAGCATCACACTCTCGTTTACTATGAACTATTGACTTGATAGGTTATCTACATGCAACTCTCGTCAACAACTGTGTGACGTATTCAGTCGAACTGGCAAGTTGACATTTAGAGCTTTCACCCACAGCCTATATGCCGCAGCGGATGCTTGTTTGTTATTTGTGCGCACTGCGCAGGTCACACGATGTGACTGATCCAGATGTTTGTTTGTTATTTGTGCGCACTGCGCAGGTCACACGATGTGACTGATCTGGATGTTTGTTTTTTGTGCGCACTGCGCAGGTCACACGATGTGACTGATCTGGATGTTTGTTTTTTGTGCGCACTGCGCAGGTCACATGATGTGACTGATCCAGATGTTTGTTTTTTGTGCGCACTGCGCAGGTCACACGTTGTGACTGATCCAGATGTTTGTGTTTTTGTGCGCACTGCGCAGGTCACATGATGTGACTGATCCGGATGTTTGTTTTTTGTGCGCACTGCGCAGGTCACATGATGTGACTGATCCGTATGTTTGTTTTTTGTGCGCACTGCGCGGGTCACACGTTGTGACTGATCCAGATGTTTGTTTTTTGTGCGCACTGCGCAGGTCACATGATGTAACTGATCCGGATGTTTGTTTTTTGTGCGCACTGCGCAGGTCACATGATGTGACTGATCCGGATGTTTGTTTTTTGTGCGCACTGCGCAGGTCACACGATGTGACTGATCTGGATGTTTGTTTTTTGTGCGCACTGCGCAGGTCACATGATGTAACTGATCCAGATGTTTGTGTTTTTGTGCGCACTGCGCAGGTCACATGATGTGACTGATCCGGATGTTTGTTTTTTGTGCGCACTGCGCAGGTCACATGATGTAACTGATCCAGATGTTTGTGTTTTTGTGCGCACTCCGCAGGTCACATGATGTAACTGATCCAGATGTTTGTGTTTTTGTGCGCACTGCGCAGGTCACATGATGTGACTGATCCGGATGTTTGTTTTTTGTGCGCACTGCGCAGGTCACATGATGTGACTGATCCGGATGTTTGTTTTTTGTGCGCACAACGCAGGTCACATGATGTGACTGATCCAGATGTTTGTTTTTTGTGCGCACTGCGCAGGTCACATGATGTGACTGATCCGGATGTTTGTTATTTGTGCGCACTGCGCAGGTCACACGATGTGACTGATCCGGATGTTTGTTTTTTGTGCGCACTGCGCAGGTCACATGATGTGACTGATCCGGATGTTTGTTTTTTGTGCGCACTGCGCAGGTCACATGATGTGACTGATCCAGATGTTTGTTTTTTGTGCGCACTGCGCAGGTCACATGATGTGACTGATCCAGATGTTTGTTTTTTGTGCGCACTGCGCAGGTCACATGATGTGACTGATCCGGATGTTTGTTATTTGTGCGCACTGCGCGGGTCACATGATGTGACTGATCCGGATGTCCGTTTTTTGTGCGCACTGCGCAGGTCACACGATGTGACTGATCCAGATGTTTGTTTTTTGTGCGCACTGCGCAGGTCACACGATGTGACTGATCCGGATGTCTGTTTTTTGTGCGCACTGCGCAGGTCACACGATGTGACGGATCCAGATGTTTGTTTTTCGTGCGCACTGCGCAGGTCACACGATGTGACTGATCCGGATGTCTGTTTTTTGTGCGCACTGCGCAGGTCACATGATGTGACTGATCCGGATGTCTGTTTTTTGTGCGCACTGCGCAGGTCACACGATGTGACTGATCCAGATGTTCGTTTTTTGTGCGCACTGCGCAGGTCACATGATGTGACTGATCCGGATGTTTGTTTTTTGTGCGCACTGCGCAGGTCACATGATGTGACTGATCCGGATGTCTGTTTTTTGTGCGCACTGCGCAGGTCACACGATGTGACTGATCCAGATGTTTGTTTTTTGTGCGCACTGCGCAGGTCACATGATGTGACTGATCCGGATGTTTGTTATTTGTGCGCACTGCGCAGGTCACACGATGTGACTGATCCAGATGTTTGTTTTTTGTGCGCACTGCGCAGGTCACATGATGTGACTGATCCGGATGTCTGTTTTTTGTGCGCACTGCGCAGGTCACATGATGTGACTGATCCGGATGTTTGTTATTTGTGCGCACTGCGCAGGTCACATGATGTGACTGATCCAGATGTTTGTTTTTTGTGCGCACTGCGCAGGTCACATGATGTGACTGATCCAGATGTTTGTTTTTTGTGCGCACTGCGCAGGTCACATGATGTGACTGATCCGGATGTTTGTTTTCTGTGCGCAATGCGCAGTTCACATGATGTGACTGATCCGGATGTTTGTTTTTTGTGCGCACTGCGCAGGTCACATGATGTGACTGATCCGGATGTTTGTTTTTTGTGCGCAATGCGCAGGTCACATGATGTGACTGATCCGGATGTTTGTTTTCTGTGCGCACTGCGCAGGTCACATGATGTGACTGATCCAGATGTTCGTTTTTTGTGCGCACTGCGCAGGTCACATGATGTGACTGATCCGGATGTTTGTTTTTTGTGCGCACTGCGCAGGTCACATGATGTGACTGATCCGGATGTCTGTTTTTTGTGCGCACTGCGCAGGTCACACGATGTGACTGATCCAGATGTTTGTTTTTTGTGCGCACTGCGCAGGTCACATGATGTGACTGATTCGGATGTTTGTTATTTGTGCGCACTGCGCAGGTCACACGATGTGACTGATCCAGATGTTTGTTTTTTGTGCGCACTGCGCAGGTCACATGATGTGACTGATCCGGATGTTTGTTTTTCGTGCGCACTGCGCAGGTCACATGATGTGACTGATCCGGATGTTTGTTTTTTGTGCGCACTGCGCAGGTCACATGATGTGACTGATCCGGATGTTTGTTTTTTGTGCGCAATGCGCAGGTCACATGATGTGACTGATCCGGATGTTTGTTTTTTGTGCGCACTGCGCAGGTCACATGATGTGACTGATCCGGATGTCTGTTTTTTGTGCGCACTGCGCAGGTCACACGATGTGACTGATCCGGATGTCGGTTTTTTGTGCGCAATGCGCAGTTCACATGATGTGACTGATCCGGATGTTTGTTTTTTGTGCGCACTGCGCAGGTCACATGATGTGACTGATCCGGATGTCTGTTTTTTGTGCGCACTGCTCAGGTCACACGATGTGACTGATCCGGATGTTAGTAGAAGTTTCCGGAATGAAACAGATCGTTTGGGGCACCTTTCGAGATAGCCAGAGATGTTACAAAAACCCAATTAAATTGAATTCAGCGGGTGAATTCGAGAAATCAATATTCAATTCTTTCTTTTCCTGGATGTATAGGCTCTAGGGCCTACCTTGAGTACGGTACACATGGTCACTGGGAGTGGACTGGCCGATAGCAAGAGATGTATTTTT
Source organism: Brachyptera risi (assembly GCA_964007535.1). Lineage (NCBI taxonomy): Eukaryota > Metazoa > Arthropoda > Insecta > Plecoptera > Taeniopterygidae > Brachyptera > Brachyptera risi. The sequence goes on from OZ023332.1 coordinate 1,990,427, forward strand.
GAGGCTGGAATGGCTGGAAACAATGATAATGAAATGAGCAGTTTGTGATATCCAGGTTCAGAATGACGATATACTGTAATTCACGACTTTCCGATAGGTCCATCACCTGATAGTTTACAAATCAAAGGGCGCTGATTTCAAGTACATTACTTGCGATCATCTCGCCCATCTTACAGCGCATGCGCTGCGTTTGTTTGATACGAGTCGACTCAGAAGTAGGCTACCTCCACAGTTAGAGGGCAGAGGAGAAGAAAACCGAGGAAGTAGTATTTTTTTTTTCTTAATTTTTTTTTTAATGAACATTATAGAACAAGTTACAAGTTGTGCGTAAATCCACAAAGTCGAACAAAAATGACCTGTCTGTGGGTTTGCATATGAATTACATTACTTAGAAATTATTATATGGAAAATAATACATCGTCTAGATACTGAATATAATTATTATAAAAAATGAGAAGTTTGCAAATTGTAAAATAAAAAAATTGAGACATGTTTTATAATCACATTATCTAAGTACAATCGAGTTGGTAAATTTCAATCTATGGTCAAACACGAATTCTGACAAATCCATTTTTTAGTTTCAGTCTTGACTTTTGATATTTTTGTTATAGTCATTAATTCCGAGGGAATTTTATTAAAGAGTACAGGTATGAGAAAGCTTTTTTCCTGTTTTCCATATGAATTTTGATACATGAATTACATTACTTAGAAATTATTATATGGAAAATAATACATCGTCTAGATACTGAATATAATTATTATAAAAAATGAGAAGTTTGCAAATTGTAAAATAAAAAAATTGAGACATGTTTTATAATCACATTATCTAAGTACAATCGAGTTGGTAAATTTCAATCTATGGTCAAACACGAATTCTGACAAATCCATTTTTTAGTTTCAGTCTTGACTTTTGATATTTTTGTTATAGTCATTAATTCCGAGGGAATTTTATTAAAGAGTACAGGTATGAGAAAGCTTTTTTCCTGTTTTCCATATGAATTTTGATACAGTGGTTCTAAAAGTCTATTTTTATTTCTTGTTGTATGTAAATGATCAGACCTATTTTCATGTTCTCTAGAGTAGTAATTTGTAATTATAAATATTAGCAAATGCAATTGCCTCATTGATAAAAATTCACAAGTATTATCATGTCTGTTTTTAGAGCATATGATTTTGAATGATGATTTTGATGATTTCAGCATCAAACAAGTCAAAAGCTGCGTGGAATATTATAAATCAAAACCAGAACGTTAAAGTAGCTGAAAGGCAATTAGCTATCACACTAGAAGATGATAAAAATAATTTAATTTCTTCTACAAAACTTGTTGCGGATATGTTCAGTGATTATTTCGGAAATATTGTTGATAATCTTGTTGACTCAAGAGTGCTGATCCAAAATGGACCAAAGTCGAATTCTCAGCCAGAGAGGCTTATACATAAATCTATATTTTTAACGCCATTGACTGCAAAAGAATATTATCAAATCATTGACAAAATAAGTGTCAAAAAATCTTCAGGTATGGACAATATTCCATGCAATATAATTAAGCACGTAGCAACTTATATTTCGAAACCATTAATATATATCATCAACAATTCTTTCAATCTGGGCATTTTTCCAACTTCACTAAAATATGCTAAAATAATCCCACTGTTCAAGAAAGGGGATAGAAAGAAAATGAATAGTTACAGACCAATTTCAGTTCTATCTGTCTTTTCAAAATTATTCGAAAAAGCCTTCTGCTCAAGAATAATTTCATTCTTAGAATCTAATTTACTACTTAACACAAATCAACATGGTTTTACTAAACATAAATCAACTAATACCGCAATACAGAGTTTTATCAGTGAAGTGTTGTTTGCCTTTAAAAATAACGAGAAGTCATTCGGTGTTTTTTACGATTTCACCAAGGCTTTTGACACAGTGAATCACGAACTTTTATTATCAAAATTAAGAATGCTTGGTATATCAGGGGTGGCCAATGATTGGGTCAGATCCTATCTATTTAATAGGAAATCTTACGTTTATGTAGAAGGAAATGGTACCGATGTTTCATACTCTGAGGAGAGAACAACAAATATTGGCATGCCTCAGGGGTCTAACATAGCTCCTTTGTTATTCATTCTCTTCACAAATGATTTGCCCAGTGTAGTAAAAGACGGTAAACTGACGCTGTTCGCAGACGACACGACTCATTTAATTAGCTCGTATAACAATGATTTAGTTGCAAAAACAAACATGGCTGTTAATAGTATGGAAACCTGGTGTTGCGATAATAATCTCTTCTTGAACCAGGATAAAACAGTTCTCTTGAGATTTGATCTGGATAGGAAAACCGTTACTATGAATAGTCCGTTAGTAAGACTAGAGGGGAAAAGTATTGAAGCTCACACAGAGACTAAATTTCTGGGCCTAATACTAGACAATCGCCTAGAGTGGGGCGAGCATATAGATGTGGTATGTAATAAGGTTGCTTCAGGTTGCTTCCTCTTGAAGAAGCTCATGCAGCATACCAACATTCAGGTAGTCAAAATGGTCTACTTTGCACATATTCAATCGTTGCTCCAATATGGGATCATTATGTGGGGTGCATCCACTCACACCAAGAGACTATTTATTCTCCAAAAACGTGCAGTAAGATATATGGCAAATTCGAGCTATAACCCTTGTGCCGAAGTTTTTTACAAAGACTCTTGTTCTAATCTCTTCAAATCATTTAAAATCCTTACCTTACCAAGTTTATACATTTACTCTACAATTCTGTATGTAATTGAAAATTCCCATTTGGTCTCGAACAGTGAAACTATCCACGATTATAATACACGTAACAAAACGAACATAAGATTGGAACGCTTCAAAAATAATCTATATCTGAAAGATCCCGTTCACATGGGCTCAAAATTTTTAAATGCACTTCCGCTTTTATTAAAAAAGAAAAAGGGTGATGAGTTCAGAAAATGCCTCAAGACATACTTAATAGACAAGTGTTTTTATTCATATAGAGATTATTGTCTGTAATCAGTGTTTGTATGTTTCCCATATATAATGACCGATCATCATTATGAGTGTACTTCAAATGTTTTTTTTTTCCAATGTTATTTTAAATGTTATTTTTAGTTTTAATATGTATTCCAAAAAAAAAATATATATATATATATGTGCATGTAATAACTGTATATAATAACATCATGACTGTCTGTATATCCTTGGGATCTTTGGGACAATAAAAAGAATTATTATTATTATTATTATTATATTTTTTTTGGATGCTATCAATGTAATCTAAATAATAATTTGTTGTACATCCCCACGATAAAATGCCATACCCTAATATAGATTCAATTAGTGCATAATACACTATTCTCAACGTAATAAAATTGACATAGGGCTTGAGTATTCTCAGGCTGTACATGCCTGAGCGTAAGCGGTTGCAAATTTGTTCTATATGCTTATCCCATTTAAATTGGTTGTCTATTATAATCCCTAAATATGTTTGCTGAGTATAGTGTTTGCTATTTTTCCCATACAAGTACAGTTTACAACTCAAATGCTTGAATTTTTTCTAAAGTTACGATGTAAACAGGCATAATTGTGAATTAAATTAACATTTTCTAGGTTTTTAAAAGGTGAATGTATGTGCATAACTTTTGTCTTTTTATAATCAATTGTAAGACCATTACCATGAGACCAGCAAAGTATGTTATTGAAATCATGTTGGAGATATTCATTAGCAATAGTAAAGTTCTTATGAATTGCTACTAAAGCCGTATCGTCGGCGTATAAAAAAACAGAACATTTTTTGACTTCATTTAACATATCATTTACGTATATAAGATAGAGTAAAGGCCCCAGAATAGAACCCTGTGGTACTCCAGAAGAAATTGGAAGTAGCTCACTATTTGTGTTTCCGAACTTAACTGTCATGAACCCATTTGCCAGAAAATCTTCAAACCAGGCTAACAAGGGACCTCTAATTCCTATTTTTTCTAAAGCACGCAAAAGACGCGAATGAAGAAGAGTGTCAAATGCTTTTGAAAAATCTATGAATAAAGCAGTGACACACAAATTTGCATTCAATGAATTGAATATTACGTCTGAGAAATCATATAAAAATGTATTTGTGCTCTTATTTTTCTGGAATCCATATTGCTTATTAATAATAATTTTGAATTTATTTAGGTAATGTATTAACTGATCAGCCATATATCTTTCCATTATTTTGTCTATAGATGATAGGATGGCGATAGGTCTATAGTTTTCAAAAGATCTATGGTCACCACTTTTATAAACTGGTTTGATAATAGATTGTTTAATTAAAGTTGGTATTTTATTATGAGTGAAGGTAAGATTTATTAATTTCGCTATAATTGGACTTGTTTTATTTGAAATGAAGTGTAGATCTTTCAACCTTATGTTGTCAATTCCTGGACCTTTCTTGGTATTAGATTCCAAGATAAATTTATTAATAGAATCTGCCGTAGCTCTAATATATAGCATAGATTGTATTGCAGGCTCGTCCAAATTAATAACAGTTTCAATTGTGCAATCATGTTTTATCGATTCTACTCCTGCCGAAAATGTATTTACAAAACTATTTACTATCATTGATGCATCATACATTTCTCCCATGTGTTCAGCTATGACATCGTCTACAGACATTTTAGGTTGTTTTCCAATTACAGTGTTAATTTCTTGCCACGTTTCTCTAATATTGTGTTTACATTCATCGCAAAGTTTCTTGTAATAATCAAATTTGTCCCTAACTAATTTTTTATTGATGGTATTTCTAAGCTGCTTATACATATTTCTATAAATAATATTTGCTTTTGCATTTTTCCACTTATTGAACCAAATATCTCTTTCCTTAATACACTTTTTTATTTCGAACGTTACCCATGGCTTCGTATTTCTCTTGAGATTAGGCACCGTTGTATGAACTACTTCATTTTCTACTGTATTTTCATTATATATTATAAAACTTCTGCTTCAAGTCATTATACATAGAGCAAGGGTCATCATGTTTTAAAAGCTGGACCCAATTTTCGTTTTTCAGTCCTGATTTAACTTCATTTTCGTTGAGCACTTCATTCAATTTAATTGCGTTTTCGTTCTCAGAGTAATTTTCCGAAACATCCAGTCCTACGATAATAATATAATGATCTGATATTTTGCTGCCAATAATTGCTGATGTTAAGTTACGCTCTGTATTATTGACCCGGACAAAAGCATGGTCAATACATGATTTACTAAAAACACCCAATCGTTCTTCTTCTCGAGTATTGCCATGTATAGGCCTACAACGTGTTATTCCGTGCTCAGCCATAATATTATTGTAACGCTGAATGTTTATATTTTCATTCACATTCAGGTCTAAATTTATGTCTCCTATAAATACTATCTGTTCTTTTTCCTTGATGTCATTAAATGAAGCATGTATCTCTTCAATAAAATTAATAATGTTGCCATTTTCTGGTGGTCTGTGGATTGAAAAAATGTGAGTTTTACATTCATTTAGAGTAATTGTTCCTCTTACTCCTTCAAAATAATCAAACGTTTGTTCGCATAACAAAAAATCAACACCTTCTTTAACGTAAACAATTACTCCACCACCACGTCTATTTACACGCAAATATGAAAACATACTAAATCCCTTCAAATTGAAGGTTTTTTCTTCACATTCTTTGATGTTGACCTCACACAAAATAACGATGTGTAATAAGTCGGTAACATTATCAATATAACACACAAATTCTTCAAAGTTACACTTCATGGATCTTATATTTAGAAATGAAAAATGTAACTTGCCTTTGAATGTAGTTATGAAATTATGATCCATCGAATCAATATGAAATTCATTAACAAAGGGTACGACGTCATCAAAAATATTTGTAATTTCCATCACACATAAATATTTGTTTGTAAATCAATATTGAAGCACATAGGAAATTATCAAAGATTATTAGTTTAACTTGTCTAGGTCCGCTTCGCTGTTTACGCGAATAACCGCTGCTGACTCATTCTTTTTCACCATAATTTTGCCGTAACGGAACCAAGTGAAAGCGTATCCCTCTTCAGCAGCTTTATTTTTCGTCAACCAAAGTTATTTCTTGTAATAAGAAGTCATGTTTTCGTTGTTAATAATCTGATTGTTCGTTATTCTGACATGATTTTTCTTCATGATAAACTCGTCACGCTTACGTCTTGACGAAAATTGGACGAGTAGTAGTATTTGGATAGTAGTAGTAGTAGTAGTAGTAGTAGTAGTAGTAGTAGTAGTAGTAGTAGTAGTAGTAGTAGTAGTAGTAGTAGTAGTAGTAGTAGTAGTAGTAGTAGTAGTAGTGGTGGTGTTTATTCCTTTAACCCTCTTTCGAGGAAATCGGTACACAATTTGCGTATCTCACAATATAACTTATTAATAGCATCACATTTGAGTATGGCAGTAAGCCATCATTTATAATTCATCAACGAATTAGTAATTCTAGTATGTCAAACAAATATTACAACAAATAATGATACATCACAAGATTTCAGATTGATCGATACGGAATTGAGATGAATCAATAGATCTTGTCCCACAATATAGACACTCTGATACATAGATATGGATAGCTAGATAATATAGATAATCGGTTGAATACTATTTGTGAAGAAGGAATGACTGAATATGTCAATACACAGACGAGTATAATCAATAAGTATCATGAATTCAATGGAATCCAGCATCAACAAACTCTTGCGCAGAATAGAAACTATCAATGGTTAGGTGCTCCTCGAGGAGCGATTTAAATTGATTCGAAGGTAGAATTGTAATACTTGTTGGGAGAATATCATTAAGTTTACTTCCTGAAATTTGAAGACCTTTGCCGCATAATGAACGGTTATGTTTGTTTAAATGTATTTTATTCTACGCTTTCCACATAGCTGAGACTCCTAAGCGTTCGGTCCGGATAGTTTCTTGGTGAGCGCATATAACAGCGTTGAGCAGTGGTAACGTGACGTAATCTTGTACCCACACTGGCTTCGGCCGGCTGAGTACTGGGATGGCCGACGTGGTTTCAAAGCGTGGAATTGAGTCGACAGAAAATGAATGATACAATCTATCGATTCAGGAAGCTGAATGAATGTTATCACACTGGGAGGTTATAATATCATGGAATTAATGTCTCCATTCAATCATTGGATGAGCGAAGCGAAGACTCACTTCCGCCATACCCGAAAAAAAGTGACTTTTTTTTTTTTTTTGGTCACGCTCCACAGGTCAAACCAATATTCAAAATCAGTTGAAACATGGCATACACAAGTTTCATTATCTAATACGATACTTTATAGTTTTGAGCCGCAATCGGTTGAACCACTCTTGAGAAAACTCATTTTAAAGTTTTCAAAAATCTCTTCAGAATAACAAAGAGAAAAAAAAATCGTGGAATAATTTTCATCCGAGACATTTCAAATTCTCAGAGAATTTGGATATGATAATTGAACACATTATTCTCAACTGTCACTCAAATCGAATCAGCCGTTTTGATGTAAAAGAATATATAATGTAATTTTTTTGAATCACTCGAAGCTGTTAAGATACCAATCAAATCCAATCCACAGGTGTAATCTCTGAATGTGAACGATTGAGACAAAGCCTCTTTTATTATCATAGAAATTGATAATGAAAAAAAAGATGGCAGTGATGTAATGGTTTGGACATCATAGATGTAATGGATTGAATAAAGTCGTTGAAGTAGTCCTACCCTTGCTACTTTATCGACTCTGGTATTCTACACACCGTGACATCTGAATAAGGTTCATAAATCGCGTCCTAATAAAGGCGTCCTACATAAAGGCGCCATTTTGGAGGAGGCGCCATTTTGGATTTGAGAGAGATAGATCTGTTACATTTGTGTGCTTTAACTTTTGGGAGTTAATAATTGTTCTTTTCAGAACAGTTGGTGGATTTGTGGTTTAGTGTATTAATAAAGGGTATTTGAGGTAGTGGAAGTGTTAGTGAGGGGATCCGTACAGGCTTGAGTACCTGAAAGTTGATAGTGTTGAGCGCGTGTTTCAGCCTATTGTTTTTTGAGGTTAAGGGTATCCGGGTTGGAAACGAGTAGGCCTATTCAAGTCCTTGTTTGGGAAAGTAGACAAGTATAGAAAATAGATTCAATTATTGGGTAGTGTTATTATTGTTGGGATAAGGCTAGCAGGGAACCATACGTTGTAATATCAGTTGGGCTTTTGGGATAATAATGAAGGGTGGTGTAGATGATGTTGTTGTAGGCCTAGGTGTCGGGGAAGATTGTAGGAGATGTTTGAAGGTTGTAAGCAGTAGGCGAAAGGCTGTGCAGTGTGGGGTGTGCATGGGGTGGGAGCATATTACGTGTAGTGTGCCGCGTATGACGGGGGATGAGTATAAAGTTATAGCTAAGGTAACTTCTCTATTGTGGTTGTGTGGTGGCTGTGTGGGGGGTTGGAGGGACAAGGTAGTAGAGAAAGAGGCAGGAAAGTGGGGGGAATTGGAAGCGCAGTTGAGAGCTTCTATTGCTGGGTTGGAGCGAAAGTTGAAGAAAGATAAAGAGATGAAGGGCGTAGAAGTAGGCCTAGCTGAAAGTGGTGTCAGGGCTGTGGGTGGGGAGGGGGAAGAAGGTAGGGGATGTGAAGGAGTTAAGGTAGGAGGTGTGGTTGCAAATGATGCAACTGTGAGGAATAGTCTTAGGGTTAGTGTTGAGCAAAAGGGTAAAGGAAGACATATTGATAGGGAGATAGCTGTATTAAGGACCCGTAGTGTTAGGAAGGATGAAGTTAGGGATAGGGAAATGAGGGACATAGGAGGAATTGAACCAAGGCCCAGTGATGGGATTATGGAGGGGGGAAAAGCTAAGGCTAGGGCAGGACCTAGGTCAGAGAAGGTCAAGGTGGGTAAGGAGGGGTTGAGAGGGGTGGTCTTGCTAGGAGACTCACTAGTTCGAGGGGTAGGAGTGCAGGTGGGAGGGAAGCTGGATGTTACAGTTTTACCGGGAATAGGTGTAGCCGGGATGAAGAAGGTGCTAGAGCAGGTTAGGGAGGAGGATGCTGCAGGGAAGGGGGTGATCATTCACGTAGGGACGAATGACATCAGTGGTAGGGAGGGGTGGGGAAAGGTGAAGTTAGTGCAGGAGATGGAGGGGTTAGTGAATGTAGCTATTGGGAGGTTTGTGGTAGTTAGGGTGGTTGTTAGTGGGATTTTGTATCGTAAGGATATGAAGAAGGGGGTGGTAGACGGAATGAATAGTTTTCTAGGGCGTATGTGTGAAAGAATGGGTGTGTGTTTTTTGGATGCCAATTGTTGGCTGCAAGGTGAAGGCCTATGTGGAGATGGGCTTCATCTGTCGGATGAGGGAAAGTGTGTGTTTGGTGAGTTGTTAGGGAGGGTAGGTGGTAGGCTGGTAGCACAGGCCTGACTAGTGAGGGATGAGGTAGGTAAGGGAAAAACGGCTGAAGTAGATGGGTGTAAAATGGGTGGGGGGCAAAAAATGTTGAAGGAATGTAACGGCCCAGAAATTAGTCTAATGGTAGTAAATTGTAGAAGCTTGGCAAATAAGGTGGATGAATTCAGGACGCTGTTAGAATTGTATCAGCCAGAAGTGGTGGTGGCAGTGGAGACATGGCTAGGAGAGGGGTTTACAGAAGGTGAATTAACTGTAGATGGTTACACTCTGCACAGGAGAGATAGGGATAGGCACGGAGGGGGTGTAATGGTAGCAGTTAAAAGAGGAATCCAAGGGACGTTGCTCTGGAAAGAAGAGGAGGTAGAGATGATGGGTATGAGGATAATGGTAGGCAGGCAGTCTCTTGAAGTAATCGCGGCATATAGGCCTCCGGGGGGGGATTTAGGATTGCTTCATCGTTTGGAGGATAGGCTTAGTGCTAGGGATAATGTAGAGAGCTTGATTATAGCGGGAGATTTAAACATGCCTAATGTACGGTGGGAGGTAGGAGGTACAGAACATGGGAGGGGAGTAGTGCAAAATATTGTTACGGGTATATTAAATGAAGGTTTTCATCAGGTTGTGGAGGAGGGAACTAGGAGTAAAAGGCTAGGGGGAACTAATATTCTAGACGTAGTGTTAGTAAGGCCAATAGAGTTGTGGGCGAGGACGGTGGTAGTTGGAGGCATCAGTGATCATCGAATACCCATAGTCAGTTTAGCATTAGCTCCGGTTCAAACTAAAAACGTGGGGAAGAAAGTTTGGGGTTACAAAAGGGTGCAGGCAAGGGAGGTTCGAAAAGCTTTTGAGGATAGGTTTGAGAAGTGGTGCGAGATGGACATGGATGATATTGAAGGGCTGTGGTACAATTTTCAGAAAATATATGAAGAGGTTAGGGATAAGTTGGTTCCCTATAAGGTGCTACAGGCAAATGCAGATCCGGCTTACTATAATAGTACGGTTAGGAGGCTTAAGAGAAGGGGTAGAAAGATGAGTAGGAAGTGGAGGGCGTCAGGGGAGGGAAAGGAGGTGGTCCAGGAACTAAGGCGGGAATTAAACAGGGCTAAGAGGGAGGCAAAAGAAAGATTCATGGGGGATATGTTCAATGAACGTGATGTGCAAGGTAGCTGGAATAGAATGTATAGGTTTGTTTCTAGTCAGAAAGGTAGTGGCAGGGAGTTGCCAACTTTAGTTGATCAGGTAGGGAATGAGTGGAAAACGGACATAGAGAAGGCAGCAGCTTTAAATAGATTCTATGGGGAAGTGTTCAATGCGAATGGAATTATGGGGGAGGAGGAAGCAATAGAGGGGGATGGGGAGGAGGTTCTGCTTACAGAGAGAGAAGTGTGGAATGTATTAAGGACACTTAAAAGTGGGAAGTCGCCAGGCATAGATGGGGTGCAAAGCGATCTACTGAAATTAGCGGGTAGGGGAGTTGTAGGTTATTTGCTAAAGTTGTTTCAAGCTTCACTCACAGCAGGTAGAGTACCGCAAGTTTGGAAAAAAGCGGAGGTGGTTCCAATTTCAAAGGGAGGGCAAAGGGGTAGGGTAGACAACTACAGGGGAATTAGTTTAACATCGCATGTGTGTAAGATAATGGAAAGGGTGGTTATAAAGAGAGTAGTAAAGAAGGTAGATGAAAGTAGGAGTATTTCAGAAGTGCAGCATGGGTTTAGGAAGGGTTATTCATGTGAGACGCAGTTGTTAGGTTTTGCAGAAGAGTTGGCTGGGGTAGTTGATAGGGGGGACGTGTTGATGCAGTGTTTTTAGATTTCGAGAAGGCTTTTGATAAGGTAGATCACAATATATTATTAGGGAAGTTAAAAATGTCCGTTGGGAATGCTGGGTTGGTTAATTGGATTGGAAACTTTCTTCAGGATAGAGTGCAAAGAGTTCGGGTGGGTTCAGAGGTTTCAAGTGAGACTAAGGTTACGTCAGGAGTTCCACAGGGTAGTGTGTTGGGTCCCTTATTGTTTGATTTATATATAGATGATCTGACTAGTGTTGTTGATTCGAAAATAAGGTTATTTGCAGATGATTGTGTGTTATATAGGGAAATCATTACAGAGGAGGATGTAGTAGCTCTTCAGGTAGATTTAGCGGCAATTAATCGTTGGGTTCAGTCAAATAAGATGGGGTTGAATACAGGAAAGTGCAAGTTAGTCACATTCGGTAAGAGAAACATAAGGACAGATGTAGTGTATGAGGTAGGAGGGAAGACGCTGGAGTTGGTGGAAAACTACAAGTATTTGGGGGTGGTATTTGATAGGCGTCTAGGGTGGTGGAGTCAGATTGAGAGAATAGTAAAAAAGAGTATAAATGCACTAAACTTTGTAATGAGGCAACTTAGGGGGGCAGGTATGGAGATTAAGGAAAAAGCATATTTCTCGTTAGTGCGTCCCATGGTAGAATATGCTAGTTCAGTTTGGGATCCTTATAGATTAGGTGAGATAAGGGATGTGGAAAGGGTTCAAAGGATTGCTGTGAGAAGGGTTACAGGTAGGGTTAGGAGGTGGAAATGGGATGAGAATGAAAGGGGGGAGAGGGTAAGAATGTTGGAGAGTCCAACTGAGATGATGAGAGACCTGGGGTGGCAGAAATTGGAAATACGGAGGAAGGAGGATCGTTTATGTAATTTCTTCAGGGTAATGGAGGGAGAGGGGGGGTGGGGGGAGCTGCATGAGTTGATAAAAAGAAATAAGTCAGGGTATGGAGGTAGGCGGGGTCATGATAGAGCGGTAGTCATAAAGGGGGCTACATTAGATGTCGGTAAATTCTCTTTCTTAAATAGGACAGGTAGGGACTGGAATGGGCTTAGTAGAAATGTTTTTGAAGGGGATGACATCAGGTTAAAGTTATTCCGTCAGAGGGTTAAGGAGATGGTGGGATAGGGGTACTTAGGGAACTTGCCACCGCGCATTTATGTGCATTTGCAAGAGTTAAATAATAATAATAATAATAATAATATTTAAAGTAGTCCTACCCTTGCTACATTATCAACTCTGGTGTTCTACACACCTTGACGCATATGAATAATACTTCATTAGATGAGCGTTAACAAAGATTCCATCCCACTCTTATAGGGCTTTGTCTGTGTCACAGCCTTCTTTATTAATTCATTTCTTATACTGCCCTTTCACTCGGGCTATTTTGACGGGTTCGCGCATATTTGCTCGCGCAGGGAAAAATGACGTCATGGTCTGGTATGTACTGCACTCTGGTATGTAAAATTTCAACTTTGAACAAATGTCATTCTCTCAGAATTTTTCAATTTCCTGCTACGTTATTGAGGTTGTATCATATGTAGTACATTTCGACTAGGGCTTTCAGGCTTACCGAGGTTCTTGAACGATATATATGTTATCTCAAGCAATAATCATAATTAAAGAAGTTGTCGCGATGATATTCCGTAATATTATTGAATACTAGGAAAACGCGGGATGCGCGTTGTTAGACGAGCTTAGGGGTATAGAAATCCAAAATGAAAAATAATTTGTCAACCCAATCTACATCTACAGACCTTGGATCACTCCAAACGTTCAAAAACCTTAAGAGAATCAGTTATGTCACGGCCTTCCTCTTCATTCATTTCAATCGTTTTGAATTAATTGGTGACACTTGTTGCTATAGATTTCATTGGTTCCCGTAATAGCCTAAATTGATGGGAAAATGCTTTATAAATGCGTTTTCTTCGTTATTTCTTATCCGATTGATGCGAAAAATCTCTCAAAATGTGCTTAATAGTTTCCTTCATATTCGGCGAATATTTGAGAGGTCTTGAAAAATTTTGATTTTTCAAGTATTTTCCTCCGGGTTATTCCAATGGGGATTTTTGAAATTTCTAAAATTCATAAAAAAAAAAGTTACCACCCGATAATGCCACAAAACTATACAGATCTAAGTTAGATGAGGAACCATGACGAAAAAAAGTTTGAAGTTGATAGCTGTAGCCGTTTGACCTGTGGAGAACCGACAAAAAAACATAAAAAAAAAAAATAAAAAAAAAATAAAAACATAAAAACGAACACCAATTTTTTTCAGTATGTCAAATTGAATCCTCGCTAAAGCTCGTCTAAAAATCCTTCATATTATTGTCATAACAAAGTAAGTGAACCCACAGTCACGGTCCAATTGAATGCGCGCGTAATTCAAATTCTCGTAAGAAATTCCCAAAGTTGTTCGTTTCTTCGCAGATATGACATGTCAAAAAGAGTGATATGCTTGAACGTCTTCGGAAAATGACGTCATGGTCTGGAAACAACGGCACCATCGGCTATTCTGTGAACTAAACTAATTGGACATCATTTAACACCGGAAGCATAGCCCGAGTGAAGGGGCAGTATCAGAGAAGAATGATCTGATTAAAGAAGGCTGTGGTCTGTGTGTTTTTCTGTTTGTTTTTCTGTTTGTGGGCACTCTACAGGTCGCAGGGGTTGACTGATCGACATGAAACTTATTTTGTACACGCAAACTCATCCAATTTGAAACTGTATAGTTTTTGGAATTAATCAGTCTGACCCATTTTGAGTAATATCATTCCAAAGTTTCTGAAAACCCCATAAGATTGGGCTGGGCAAGAAAATTTGAAAAATAAAATCTCTCCGAATAGAATGAAATTCTCTGTGAATGTGTTTACATGAATTATACACATCATCACGATTTTGTATACAATTTGAATCAGCCGTTTCGAAGAGAATGAATAAATTAAGTGTTTTCATTCATCAAATATATTATGAAAATGAATAAAGATTTGGGTTGCCGAGATTCACTGCTTTCTAGATTCGATATTTGCCCAACAATGAAGCATATTCTTCATACGTCAAGGTGTGTAGAATACCAGAATCGATAAAGTAGCAAGAGTAGAACTACTTTGATTATATCAGATATCTCGCTCATCTTACAACACTTATGTTGCGTTTGGCTATTTGTAGGGCAAATATGGAATCTAGAAAGCAGTGAATTTTGGCAAACCAAGACTGTCATCATTTTTATGATATATTTGATGAGAAAACCCGGTTGTTTCAATTTTTTCTTCGAAACGGCTGATTAGAATTGCTTACAAAATCGTAACAATGTGTAAAATCTATGTGTTCACATTCAGAGAGAATTTCATCTCGTTTGGAGAGATTTTATTTTTCAACATTTTCCGCTCAGCAAAATCTTATGGGGTTTTTAGAAACTTTGAGATGATATTTCTCAAAATCAGTATTATTATTATTATTATTATTATTATTTAACTCTTGCAAATGCACATAAATGCGCGGTGGCAAGTTCCCTAAGTACCCCTATCCCACCATCTCCTTAACCCTCTGACGGAATAACTTTAACCTGATTTCATCCCCTTCAAAAACATTTCTACTAAGCCCATTCCAGTCCCTACCTGTCCTATTTAAGAAAGAGAATTTACCGACATCTAATGTAGCCCCCTTTATGACTACCGCTCTATCATGACCCCGCCTACCTCCATACCCTGACTTATTTCTTTTTATCAACTCATGCAGCTCCCCCCACCCCCCCTCTCCCTCCATTACCCTGAAGAAATTACATAAACGATCCTCCTTCCTCCGTATTTCCAATTTCTGCCACCCCAGGTCTCTCATCATCTCAGTTGGACTCTCCAACATTCTTACCCTCTCCCCCCTTTCATTCTCATCCCATTTCCACCTCCTAACCCTACCTGTAACCCTTCTCACAGCAATCATTTGAACCCTTTCCACATCCCTTATCTCACCTAATCTATAAGGATCCCAAACTGAACTAGCATATTCTACCATGGGACGCACTAACGAGAAATATGCTTTTTCCTTAATCTCCATACCTGCCCCCCTAAGTTGCCTCATTACAAAGTTTAGTGCATTTATACTCTTTTTTACTATTCTCTCAATCTGACTCCACCACCCTAGACGCCTATCAAATACCACCCCCAAATACTTGTAGTTTTCCACCAACTCCAGCGTCTTCCCTCCTACCTCATACACTACATCTGTCCTTATGTTTCTCTTACCGAATGTGACTAACTTGCACTTTCCTGTATTCAACCCCATCTTATTTGACTGAACCCAACGATTAATTGCCGCTAAATCTACCTGAAGAGCTACTACATCAGTACAACCGATTCATTCCAAAAACTATACAGTTCTAAGTTGGATGAGTTCTCGTATACAAAAAAAGTTTCATGTTGATCAGTCAAACCCTGCAACCTGTGGAGTGCTTACAAAAAACAAAAAAAAACACAGACAAACCCCTATAAGAGTGGGATGGAGACTTCGCTACGCTCGTCTAACAAGATGTGGGCCTGGTTATCAGCTGGAACTATGTGACATACCGTGACACCGACTTCAAGTGAAATAGTAACCTCTTTACCTGATGCAACCACCCTCAGAGCCAACCACGTGACTAGGGTTGTTTGAGGAGGTCACAGGGGTCAACCAGGGGTTGTTTTAACTGATCGTAAGTCAGACCTTGGAGGAGGGATTGCCAGAGGGTTGTTTTTGGTCTCCCCTCGAATCATCAATCTGTGTTCACGCCCCTCCCACATCGACACTGTTGGCTCTATTGCGACAACACCTCGCTGGCAGTGACGTCACAAGCGATGGGACGCCTCTGGTCCTGGTTAGACGAGGATGAATGCATGGAGTTGAAAATGTATCAACTTGTGTAGATCAGACTCACAGCGAGTCATTGGATGGGAGTCGATTAAGCTGATTATCAGATTTTTTGTGCTAATTTTTCATTCGTATGGAAAATACTAGGAAAACGCCATATATGCGTTGTTGGACGAGCGGATAGTAATAGTATGTCGACTTTCACGCAAGACTTTTGCCTTCATTCGCCAATTGGGTGACATTTAAGTAAGAAATGGGTTAAAACTGCTTCGAGTGGTACCAATTCAGCACATTTAATGGTTTTTCTTCAAAATGGCTCACCCGATCAAGCTGAAAGTTTTCATAAATGTGTATTAGAATGTGACCCAACTTCACGAAAAAATTCATTTCTTGGGAAAAATAAAAATATTTTTTTTTTCCCGCTGTGTTATTCTGATGGGTATTTTGGAAATTTCTAGAATTCATAAAAAAAAGTTACCATCCGATAATGCCACAAAACTATACAGATCTAAGTTAGATGGGGAAGCATGATGAAAAATTTTGGAGTTGATAACTGTAGACCTTTGACCCGTGGACAACCGACAGAAAAACATGAAGAAAAAACATAAAACGAACACCAATTTTCTTCAGTATGTCAAATTGAATCCTCGCTAAAGCTCGTCTAATAAAAGTTCTAGAACGGGATGAACAATGAACCCCCAACTATTTCAATACCTTCAAAATGATGCTGAATGAAATCATCAACCTTGGTGTGTCCTTGATCTCACAGATAAGAGGCTAGACACCGAGACGCGTGGCCGAGTGGTAACACGCTGAACTGTCATTCGGGAGACCGGGGTTCGATTACCGCCATGGTCGACTATCCTGACAGGGGTCTTTCGTGGTTTCCCTCTGTCGTTCAGGTTGATACTGGGATGGTTCCTTAAGAACAGGCCACGACCGACTCCTTCCCACCATCCAAAACACCTAATAAAATAACCTCTCATATCATCATCCCATCATCTCATTCATCATCCACCGACGCCAATATATCGTAGCCATCAGTGCAGTGTGTCTCTGAAACCCAATATAAAAAAACGGCTAGAAGTGTGTGTTGTTGGCATTTTGCTTGGGAAAAAATGAACTGAGATGAAAGAATATTCATATTCTTGTATATTCCATACTCATGTATTTCTTGATCCAGTGGGAAAGAATCTGGCGTGACCTGATCATGAGGAACCATCTCAGTATATGAACTTTAACAACAGAGGTTAACCATGAAAAACCTCAGTCAATGGTTATAATCGGGCCCCGTGACGGTTCAGTATGCTAGCCACCGGCCCACCCGTCTCAGTGTCAGTTCTTGATTTCAAGGGCTAATCTCAATCCATTTATTGACCGGAACTGTTTCTTATAATCCAGGTTCATGATATTCGTCATCTGTGACGTCACAGTGACGTATCACCAGTTAGCGAGGTGGAGTCGGAATATCAATACGGATTGTTGCCCAGCTTATCTCTCGCGATCTTGTTGCACTAGATTGGTTCCTAATGAAGCTCTGTTTGCATAACACCGTGTTTGTGTTGACAGAAGTGACACATCTGTGCTAGTTACTCCTCTGACATCTGGGGCGCTTTGCGTGGCTTTTGCCGCCGAAACACCCCCTAATTGTCGACACTCACCACGCCTGTTGCATGGGGTGCTTTCAGCGAACTGTTTCTCCACAGACTAGAACAGGGGGAGTTCCAGCAGATCTATATACAGGGTCGTATGGACATATTTTGCACCCTTAGGCCCGAAATGTTTTGGCGCCCTCCCCCACCCCCCCCCCCCCCCTCCCCCCACCTCTCTCAAGTATAGTCATTCAGTCGGAATAGTACACCATATCAGACCTATGACGAGCTCTAGGTTCTTATCCAGAAGCACAGTCATAATCCTTGTGTCGAGCCCACACAAACAAATAGAGGAGGTTGTGGTCGAGCCATTATTACAACCTGTCAATGAGAAGTATAATTTATCCCACCAAAAACTCTGACGGGTGAAAACTTGGAGCCAAGGCCTGAAATATTTCAACATTCACAAATACTTCTTCATATAAAAGGTGTGAAATCAAAACTGTATGCCAAGCGCAACTCATTATTCATCAATACGGCATGGAAAATAACAGGAAACACTTGGCTGATTGCCCCCCACGTTCCCTCATATAACACCACCCCGAATTGAAGTGAAGTGCATGATGCTATGAGATGGGTAACTTCACGTTCCTGACACAGGGAAACGTAATACAATTCAAGAAAATGTGTAATTTACGTGTTTGGTTATTAAATTATCAGAATATCAACCTTTTTCAATGTTGCATTTGTAGCTCGAGAGAAGGCAAATACTGACTTTGACCAGGACATACATTTCCTCGTCGGAGTATAATGAATTATTTCAAATGAAAATGAAAATAATATAAAAACAATTTGAAATTATACTTTGAATTGAGAAGTGATTTTAGTATTTTTGTTATATTCATATAACCCAAATTACGAAATCTCACACGATATTCGTAAGTTGGGTTTTGTGAACTTGATATTGAGATGAGGTAGATTAATAATAATTACAAGATATTTTTGTTATTCAAGTCTATTCATTCCGTGCTCAAGGCATTCTGTTACCTAATATTTATTTATATAATTGGATGAGCGATAGCGAAGACATCCATCCCACTCTTATAGAGCTTTGTCTGTGTGTTTTTGTTTCTGTTTGTTTGTAAGTAACTTATGCTGCACAGGTCGCAGGTTTTGACTGATGAATATAAACTTTTTATGCATGCAGACTCATCCGACTTAGAACTGTGTTGTTTTTTAGTCAAATCGGTTGGACCAATATTGAGAAACATTATCTGAAACTCTCTGAAAACATCATGAGATCAGGGTGAGCAAGACAATTTGAGAAATAAAATCTCTCAAAATAGCTTTAAATTGTCACTGAATGTAAACACATGAAGTATACTAATTTGCATGATGCACGTTTGATACACTTATACGAATTTGTATGCAATTCGGATCAGCCGTCTTGAAGAAGATAATTCCATGATTGTTTCTTTTCTTCAAATAGCATATATATAAATGTAGATATAGAAATGTAGGCTTTGAATTTGAGTTTTCTCAATTACTACCCCCAAAATGACACCAAGTTGATGGAAACCGAAATTTTACAATAGAAAATGACGGGAGGGCAAGTTTCTTGACTCATATTACGTTTCCCTGTGTCAGGAACGTGAAGTTACCCATTTCTTAGCATCATGAACTTCACTTCAATTCTGCTTGGTGTTATATGAGGGGACGTGGGGGGCAATGAGCCAAGTGTTTCCTGTTATCTTCCAGGTCGTATTGATGTATAATAAGTTGCACTTGGCATACAGTTTTGATTTCACACCTTTTATATGAAGAAGTTTTTGTAGTTGTTGAAATATGTCAGGCCTTGGCTCCAAGTTTCTACCCGTCAGGGTTTTTGGTGGGATATCACTAATTTTTGTTGCTTCATAATGATTTGCTCGACCACAATAGCATCAGAATATGTTTTTGTGTTGACAAATTTCCAACTTCCAATAAATACAACATTCCAATTGATTTCCCAGCTAATCGTATATCAGCATTGAATCAACATAGTCGTGTAGTTGGAATATTCTTTAAATACCGGTACTTGAAATATACGTATCACTGAAATAGGCAGAGATTTTTCAGAACATCTCTTATCGGAGAGGAGAAAGAACGATACACATTTGTTAGGAATGCGGTAGTTTTAACATAGAGAAGTCTATGGTTTTCCCAATGCACGGTACTGAAATTCGCACATCTATTTCTTAGACAATCTCATTGTATAGAGAGAAGACGCACGAACTACGATCATCGAAGAAACTATATGTTGCCTATAGTCTAAACATATCATGGCCCATAGGCTATAACACATTATTATGTAATAGGCCTGGGCCTACTACTAGCTGTTCTAATGCCACTATAACTGAATTAATGTAAGTTATGAACATTTGCTAGAATATTTACAACACATGGGCCTAGGCAGGCCTACTTTATCGTGGACAAACAATAACTATAAGCTTAGCATACGAATTGATAATATTCAGCTACTTCGATCAGCCCCGCATGTTGGACTTACCTTCCGTTTCTATGGCAGTTTGCTGTTTCTTCTCCTCGTCTTCTTCACATTGTAGATACAAAATTGAATACGGTATGACGTTTATCATGCAATAAGGTATCAATGTGATAATTTGTAAATATCAGCCGTTTCATTTGACATTCAGTTGTGTCTGGTGGGCAGTGGCGATCATTCAGATAGATCGAGCGGATCGAGCGGAGAAAAAAGTATCCCAAGTTTTCGATGGTTCATTGGTGGCCGTGATTTATCGTCGATACGACAGTATTCTACATTTTCTGTACGTTATTATTTCAATCTTTTCCAATTAAGAATTATCAATTGAACAATCTCTCACACACAATCGATTTGATATATCTATATAAATATATCATTGAAATTTCATTGAAATATGTTTCAACATGATTTTTAAAAATAATGAAAACCTATAAAAGGAGTGTAAAATGGCATTACTTCTGGTTTAAAAAACTAACTTCCGGTTGAATCATACAAAAGACATCTCCATATGGGTCCACATATTCCCTGAAAAAATCAGACGAATCGGAGAATTCGTTTCGCCTGTAGCCCATTTCGTATGTGACGACGGAAGGAGGAGAAGAAGAAGAAGAAGGAGGAGGAGAAGAATACGGAAAAAGTACGCTTTTCGCAGTGCTATAACATCCAGACATTTGGTCCTATATAGCTGATAGATGATATGCCGTGTCGTGTATGGCGCCCCATTCCATTACAACAAACTAGAGGTATCTATGTTCATTAGTTCCGGAGATACAGTATGCTCAAAACCGCCTGGAAGAACTTCGTGTAAACAGTGTGAGCGTTTAGCTGAGACTTCGCACGGACTTGGCTCTCGTCGAGCTACCGCTCGACTAGATGAACTCTGATCGTTACTAAGAAATACGTTGAATAATAATATTTGAAATTTGTTAAGCGGCAAGATGGAAATATCACGAAGATCATATTGTATGCTGTACAAGAAAACTGTATAGTAGGCCTAATACAGAAAATTGTTTCCGACGTTTTCTGTGCATTGGTTGATATCTCGAGACGTGAATCTAGTCGAGCGGTAGCTCGACGAGAGCAGAGTCCGTGCGAAGTCTGGGCTACCCGCTTACACTGTTTACACGAAGTACTTCCAGGCGGTTTTGAGCATACTGTATCTCCGGAACTAATGAACATAGATACCTCTAGTTTGTTGTAATGGAATGAGGCGCCATACACGACACGACATATCATCTATCAGCTATATAGGACCAAATGTCTGGATGTTATAGCACTGTGAAAACACTACTTTTTTCGTTTTCTTCTTCTCCTCCTCCTCCTCCTCCTCCTCCTCCTCTCCTGAATGAATGAATATTAGAGTTTTGAGGCGCATCGACAGCGAGGTCATTTAGCGCCTGTCGAAATAAGTAGCAACAAAAGGTGAAAAGTGTGATATAAAGGTGGAAGTGAAATTTTGATGAGAACACCTAAATACATTAAACTAAGACTAAACTATGTCTACAGTGTCTAAAGACGTTATACACTAATTTGTTAAAACCGAACATGTGTGTGCTGTAAAGGGTCACACCCATGGGACTAGGATGAGAACGTTTTATTACTTGTTCTCAGTTCAAACTCCCCCTCAAATAGGAGTGGAGGAACGACAAACCATAATAGATATATGGTGGAATATGGTTTGATTTAAAATACTCCTGATGTCTATCCCAAGAGATCGGCATCAAGAATAAGTATCAAATGTCAAAAAGCAGTACATTGGTGAAAGATGATTGCACAAACAACGTCATCTTGAACGGACATGGAAATGTCCTGATTCGGGCAGTTTGAAAAATGATACTGGTAACAAGACGACTTTATCGTCTAACGAAGATCCACGAGCATGTCAAATGAGATCCAATAGCTTCGATAATCTTAGAAAGCTGAATATGGTATCTATCGATTTTGAATTATTCCCTAAAATCTTCGACATTGTGTCTTCCATACGAAGCTGTCTCCTCAGAGCAGTATATTTCTGACACTCGAGTAATATGTGTCGAACAGTTAAAATCTCGTTACAAATCTCACATCTAGGGACGATTTTATCGGGGGTGAAGAGATAGGAATGGGTTAAAAGTGTGTGTCCCACTCGGAGACGAGTGAGAACTACTTCCTCCCTCCGTGAACCTCGCCTTCCGTCGTCGCCCAAGAACTCGGCTACAGGCCCAACGAATCGTCCAATATGTCTTATCTTTCTCAGGAATTATGTGAACTCATATGAAATTGTGACTTTTGCACCTTCAACCGGAAGTTGCTTTTGAGAACCGGAAGTAAGGTCATTGCACACTCATTTTCCAAGTTCTTATTATTTTTAAAAATCATCTCATGACGCCATCCAATTACATTACAAAAATATGTTTGTATAAATATACCAGATCGATTGTGTGTGCGAGATTTGGCTATTGATCATTTTCAACTGGAACAGATTGGAATAATAACTTTTAGAAAAGAAGAATACTGTCTTATCGACGGATAAATCACGGCCACCAATAACCATCGAACTGAATTATCGTCACCAGACACAACAGAGAGATAATGAAGAATACTGTCTTATCGACGGATGAATCACGGCCACCAATAACCATGGAACTGAATGATCGTCACCAGACACAACAGAGAGATAATGAAGAATACTGTCTTATCGACGGATGAATCACGGCCACCAATAACCATGGAACTGAATGATCGTCACCAGACACAACAGAGAGATGAAGAAGAATACTGTCTTATCGACGGATGAATCACGGCCACCAATAACCATCGAACTGAATGATCGTCACCAGACACAACGGAGAGATGAAGAAGAATACTGTCTTATCGACGGATGAATCACGGCCACCAATAACCATGGAACTGAATGATCGTCACCAGACACAACAGAGAGATGAAGAAGAATACTGTCTTATCGACGGATGAATCACGGCCACCAATAACCATCGAACTGAATGATCGTCACCAGACACAACAGAGAGATAATGAAGAATACTGTCTTATCGACGGATGAATCACGGCCATCAATAACCATGGACCTGAATGATCGTCACCAGACACAACAGAGAGATAATGAAGAATACTGTCTTATCGACGGATGAATCACGGCCACCAATAACCATGGACCTGAATGATCGTCACCAGACACAACAGAGAGATGAAGAAGAATACTGTCTTATCGACGGATGAATCACGGCCACCAATAACCATGGAACTGAATGATCGTCACCAGACACAACAGAGAGATAATGAAGAATACTGTCTTATCGACGGATGAATCACGGCCACCAATAACCATGGAACTGAATGATCGTCACCAGACACAACAGAGAGATAATGAAGAATACTGTCTTATCGACGGATGAATCACGGCCACCAATAACCATGGAACTGAATGATCGTCACCAGACACAACAGAGAGATGAAGAAGAATACTGTCTTATCGACGGATGAATCACGGCCACCAATAACCATGGAACTGAATGATCGTCACCAGACACAACAGAGAGATAATGAAGAATACTGTCTTATCGACGGATGAATCACGGCCACCAATAACCATGGAACTGAATGATCGTCACCAGACACAACAGAGAGATGAAGAAGAATACTGTCTTATCGACGGATGAATCACGGCCACCAATAACCATGGAACTGAATGATCGTCACCAGACACAACAGAGAGATGAAGAAGAATACTGTCTTATCGGCGGATGAATCACGGCCACCAATAACCATGGAACTGAATGATCGTCACCAGACACATCAGAGAGATGAAGAAGAATACTGTCGTATCGACGGATGAATCACTGCCACCAATAACCATGGAACTGAATGATCGTCACCAGACACAACAGAGAGATGAAGAAGAATACTGTCGTATCGACGGATGAATCACGGCCACCAATAACCATGGAACTGAATGATCGTCACCAGACACAACAGAGAGATGAAGAAGAATACTGTCGTATCGACGGATGAATCACGGCCACCAATAACCATGGAACTGAATGATCGTCACCAGACACAACAGAGAGATGAAGAAGAATACTGTCGTATCGACGGATGAATCACGGCCACCAATAACCATGGAACTGAATGATCGTCACCAGACACAACAGAGAGATGAAGAAGAATACTGTCGTATCGACGGATGAATCACGGCCACCAATAACCATGGAACTGAATGATCGTCACCAGACACAGCAGAGAGATGAAGAAGAATACTGTCTTATCGACGGATGAATCACGGCCACCAATAACCATGGAACTGAATGATCGTCACCAGACACAACAGAGAGATAGAGAAGAATACTGTCTCATCGACGGATGAATCACGGCCACCAATAACCATGGAACTGAATGATCGTCACCAGACACAACAGAGAGATGAAGAAGAATACTGTCTTATCGACGGATGAATCCTGGCCACCAATAACCATGGAACTGAATGATCGTCACCAGACACAACAGAGAGATAGAGAAGAATACTGTCTTATCGACGGATGAATCACGGCCACCAATAACCATGGAACTGAATGATCGTCACCAGACACAACAGAGAGATGAAGAAGAATACTGTCTTATCGACGGATGAATCACGGCCACCAATAACCATGGAACTGAATGATCGTCACCAGACACAGCAGAGAGATGAAGAAGAATACTGTCTTATCGACGGATGAATCACGGCCACCAATAACCATGGAACTGAATGATCGTCACCAGACACAGCAGAGAGATGAAGAAGAATACTGTCTTATCGACGGATGAATCACGGCCACCAATAACCATGGAACTGAATGATCGTCACCAGACACAGCAGAGAGATGAAGAAGAATACTGTCTTATCGACGGATGAATCACGGCCACCAATAACCATGGAACTGAATGATCGTCACCAGACACAACAGAGAGATGAAGAAGAATACTGTCGTATCGACGGATGAATCACGGCCACCAATAACCATGGAACTGAATGATCGTCACCAGACACAGCAGAGAGATGAAGAAGAATACTGTCTTATCGACGGATGAATCACGGCCACCAATAACCATGGAACTGAATGATCGTCACCAGACACAACAGAGAGATAGAGAAGAATACTGTCTTATCGACGGATGAATCACGGCCACCAATAACCATGGAACTGAATGATCGTCACCAGACACAACAGAGAGATAGAGAAGAATACTGTCTTATATCGACGGATGAATCACGGCCACCAATAACCATGGAACTGAATGATCGTCACCAGACACAACAGAGAGATAGAGAAGAATACTGTCTCATCGACGGATGAATCACGGCCACCAATAACCATGAAACTGAATGATCGTCACCAGACACAACAGAGAGATAGAGAAGAATACTGTCTTATCGACGGATGAATCACGGCCACCAATAACCATGGAACTGAATGATCGTCACCAGACACAACAGAGAGATAGAGAAGAATACTGTCTTATATCGACGGATGAATCACGGCCACCAATAACCATGGAACTGAATGATCGTCACCAGACACAACAGAGAGATGAAGAAGAATACTGTCTTATCGACGGATGAATCACGGCCACCAATAACCATGGAACTGAATGATCGTCACCAGACACAACAGAGAGATGAAGAAGAATACTGTCTTATCGACGGATGAATCACGGCCACCAATAACCATGGAACTGAATGATCGTCACCAGACACAACAGAGAGATGAAGAAGAATACTGTCTTATCGATGGATGAATCACGGCCACCAATAACCATGGAACTGAATGATCGTCACCAGACACAACAGAGAGATGAAGAAGAATACTGTCTTATCGAGGGATGAATCACGGCCACCAATAACCATGGAACTGAATGATCGTCACCAGACACAACAGAGAGATGAAGAAGAATACTGTCTTATCGACGGATGAATCACGGCCACCAATAACCATGGAACTGAATGATCGTCACCAGACACAACAGAGAGATAGAGGAGAATACTGTCTTATCGACGGATGAATCACGGCCACCAATAACCATGGAACTGAATGATCGTCACCAGACACAACAGAGAGATGAAGAAGAATACTGTCTCATCGACGGATGAATCACGGCCACCAATAACCATGGAACTGAATGATCGTCACCAGACACAACAGAGAGATAATGAAGAATACTGTCTTATCGACGGATGAATCACGGCCACCAATAACCATGGAACTGAATGATCGTCACCAGACACAACAGAGAGATGAAGAAGAATACTGTCTTATCGACGGATGAATCACGGCCACCAATAGCCATGGAACTGAATGATCGTCACCAGACACAACAGAGAGATGAAGAAGAATACTGTCTTATCGACGGATGAATCACGGCCACCAATAACCATGGAACTGAATGATCGTCACCAGACACAACAGAGAGATGAAGAAGAATACTGTCTTATCGACGGATGAATCACGGCCACCAATAACCATGGAACTGAATGATCGTCACCAGACACAACAGAGAGATGAAGAAGAATACTGTCTTATCGACGGATGAATCACGGCCACCAATAACCATGGAACTGAATTATCGTCACCAGACACAACAGAGAGATAGAGAAGAATACTGTCTTATCGACGGATGAATCACGGCCACCAATAACCATGGAACTGAATGATCGTCACCAGACACAACAGAGAGATAGAGAAGAATACTGTCTTATCGACGGATGAATCACGGTCACCAATAACCATGGAACTGAATGATCGTCACCAGACACAACAGAGAGATAGAGAAGAATACTGTCTTATCGACGGATGAATCACGGCCACCAATAACCATGGAACTGAATGATCGTCACCAGACACAACAGAGAGATAATGAAGAATACTGTCTTATCGACGGATGAATCACGGCCACCAATAACCATGGAACTGAATGATCGTCACCAGACACAACAGAGAGATGAAGAAGAATACTGTCTTATCGACGGATGAATCACGGCCACCAATAACCATGGAACTGAATGATCGTCACCAGACACAACAGAGAGATGAAGAAGAATACTGTCTTATCGACGGATGAATCACGGCCACCAATAACCATGGAACTGAATGATCGTCACCAGACACAGCAGAGAGATGAAGAAGAATACTGTCTTATCGACGGATGAATCACGGCCACCAATAACCATGGAACTGAATGATCGTCACCAGACACAACAGATAGATGAAGAAGAATACTGTCTTATCGACGGATGAATCACGGCCACCAATAACCATGGAACTGAATGATCGTCACCAGACACAACAGAGAGATAATGAAGAATACTGTCTTATCGACGGATGAATCACGGCCATCAATAACCATGGAACTGAATGATCGTCACCAGACACAACAGAGAGATGAAGAAGAATACTGTCTTATCGACGGATGAATCACGGCCACCAATAACCACGGAACTGAATGATCGTCACCAGACACAACAGAGAGATGATGAATGTCAAATGAAACAGCTGATATTTATTGATGATCACGTTGATACCTTATTGCCTGATAATGCAAGTTTTATAGTAATAAGTATATTTCAAGTATGATATTCGAGGAATATTCCAACTTGACGTCCATTTTGGGCCATTCAATGCTGATATACGATAGGCGAGGAAATCAATCAAGAGACTGTATTTATTCAAACGAACATTTGATAACACAGACAAAAAATATAATCCGATGCTATTGTGAACAAGCAAATGCATCTAGTCATTATGGAGAAAAAAATAGTGATATCCCACCCAAAACCCTGACGGGTAAAAACTTGGAGCCAAGTCCAGAAATATTTCAGCAACTACAAAAACTTCGTAATATAAAAGGTGTGAAATCAATACTGTATGCCAAGTGCAAGTCATTATTCATCAATACGGCCTGGAAAATAATAGGAAACACTTGGCTCATAGCCCTTCACATCCCTTCATATAACACCACCCCAAATTGAAGTGGAGCGCATGATGCTAAGAAATGGGTCACTTCACGTTTTTCAATATAACATTTCGTCAATATTATACTACTATATTATATTATATATTATAATATATTACATATATTATATATATTTATTATTATATTATATTAAATTATATATATTATATTGACTGACTTCAAATATCTGAGAGATCACCAACTCACGATGTGAAACATATGAAGGTATTTGACTTCGAATATTTAGAAATAGTGGCTTCACCATGAATCTCAAATACCGGTCCTCAGTCTCAATCAATTGACAAAATAATTCAGGCGACGTTTCATCTGTATCATCCATGATATATTCATTTAATTGTTATCTTGACATAATCTAACTAGGCCCATGTCAGATAATCAATCATATATACTAATCTAGAGTGTCCTTTAACGAGAAAAGCGTGTTTTCTTGTGAGGCATGTGATTAATAACATAGATTCCTTGGCACATCCACAACATCACGGCTGTCAACACCAGGGCTATCGAGAGGGACAGACTCAACACTTTCCACTCTTGACGGCGCGGTTCGACTGTCTGTCTGCACTGTCTGAGGGTGGTGTCCGCCAACAGCGAGACGGTCTCGTTGCGAGCCATGAACATGACGACCACGACGAACTGCTGTTGCTGCTCCATCTGTTCCGAGTACTGGTCCATGTACCATCGGGTGGCTGTGCTCAGATCTTCTTCGCTTCCGGCAGGCGATGTCGACTCCCAGATCCTCACGTGGCGATATTCCGAGGCCGATAGCTTCATCACCTCGCTGGATAGCAACAGAATGGTCAGAAGTGTTGACATTAGTTTATTACGATCCATTTTGTTCAGTCAATATTTATATAGAATCACCTAATAAACAATAAAATTGGTTTTCAACAATGGGATTTGTATTTAATATATTTTGTAACCGTGTTCGTGATTTTGCATCAAGTGTGCAGTGACTCGCTGTGACGTCGTGCCACGACGCAGTGATACCAACCCATTTCATCATAATATAGAGGAGGTGTTCCAACTCGGGTTTTGTAAGTGACATATTACCGGGGTCATGAATCTGAGTCCATCGTCCTGATGGCCTGCAGCGCAACTATCGCTTCATATCGAACTGATCGAAACAACAATGCTGAACACGGCCCAGTAGATTACGAGAATCATAGATATTGTTGGTTCAACAATGCCACCAGTACTGTAGCCACTCTTATTTATATCGAGTTCACAAGGGAATCCGCTAAATCGCGACAGGCAATCGGAACGATTGACTCTGAAATGACCGCAAGAAACCACAAATGCCTTCGGTGTTATCAGTATTATTATTATTGAAGGAACTTTATTGCTGGCGAAATTCGGCAGGGCCGTTCTCCCATTTAACCAGTTGAAACATAATTCACATACATTTCAGAACAAAATTAACACACAGAAAATACAACAAAATACGGCATGATACATAAATACATACAGTCGTATACACAGAGATATCTAAACAGTATGTATACTCACACAAAATCAATGTAACAACATAATTATGAGTATAACAGAATGTTTGCATCAAATTCACCACCAATATATAAATTTTTTTTGTAACCAACATTCATATGAAAAATAAATAAGAAGAAGCAACAGTGAAGAAGAAGCATCGATTGGAACTTAACAATAAACTTGATGAAAAGTGAATGAATTGATGTTATAGGCCTGCTGAACCAAGTGTCACAGGAAGTATTTACTATCGCTTTGAATTTGAAGAAGAAATTTTGTACATTCTGTTTTGAAATTATTACCATTTTGAGTTTTGTGCATGTGAGTTTGAGCAACTTCTTCATATTATGATGAACATATTTTGAATACCATGGTAACCATGGATAACAACAGTTTCTGAGATTTATCTGTCCGTATATAAATCATGTTTTGAAGTAATTAAAGTGATCAAATTATATTTTCGGTGATGTCAACATGATCTTCGAGCAACATAGTACAAGTGAACATGAAGGGAAGTAATAGTTTTAGTCATTCTGTGAAATACTTACGATTCAAGATTTTGCCGTCTGGTCTAGCCAGAAGGAAGGCTGACATCCAGCTAATATGACATTTAGTGACCATACGGAGTTCTTATGACTTTGAGGTGTAGTTCTGACTTCTTTTGTTCAATTATATTGTATTATGGCATAGATTTACACAGATTTATTTGAGCACATTTCTTATCTTTAGGATTTTCAAGATACTTGAGTCCTAGAAGTCTGAAAATCACTCAATAGAATGCAAGAACCTTGGAAGAAAAATTGTGTGCACGGCCATCAGGATGTCATCAACATCAAGAGGGCTGGAGCATCAAGTCTTTTCACTGCCACTGGTGTTTCTTGCATGCATGCCATAACAACTATCAAGGTTTCAAGAAAAGAAGGAATGATTTTTTGAACAGTGAACTTGTATAATTTACGATTAGGGTCTAATAATAATTTCAAGAAAATCAAATATCACAAGAAAAGAAGAAGAGAAGAGAAGAAGTTGAGAGAAAAAAAAGACAAACAAACATTTGTGTATCCATCCTGACTTGGTTTTTCGTGGTTTCCCACAGTCCTCGAAGCAAATGCTTGGATGAAGTACTAATTGGCCACGACCTTTAATTAGTAGAGTGATAGGCCAAATTATAACATTATAGGCCTATCACTCATTTTTTTTCCATTTTGTACAATGACAAACTTTACATTTGCTGTTAATGAGAAGAAGTGATCATTGCCCAAGAGACTTAGTTCAAAGTGGAAGATATCAACATTAGTGTGTTTTGTTTACTCTTAATACCAATGCTGATAATGTCCGGATATATATCACAGAAACGGTTTTTACTTATAATGTGTTCCGGACTTTCGGAAACTGGAAGACTTTTATCTGCGGCGAGAAGTTATGGTCACCGACAGCGCAGCCCTGGTGTTGAAGTTCATTAGTTTTAAATATTTAAAATGGGGTGGTAAGATCGCCCTTGTGGTGCCCGGTCCAAACGATCCTACTTTTCATCCTTAGCCTTAATTGGGGAACAATGATTTTGTATCAAGTTTCGATGTTATTAAAAAAAATATATATATTATGATGAAACAGGTTGGTGTCACCACACCGTGTCGTGCTTTGCAGATGTGCTGGCACTCGAGCCGCGTATAATAATGAATGTTAGGGTTCAAAGGCGCGTCGCTAGCGAGCTTGCTTTGAGCCCATGATCACGTCCGTGTATTTTGTCATAGTTGTCAACTTTCAATTGCGTATGTTTCGAGCATTCGGAGAAAACTGGCAGGAAAGAAACAAGTAAGGGAAGATGAGAAAAAAGGACAAAAAATGAAAGGGTAGACAAAGAACGCAATTCGTTCAGTTTTTCCTCTTGATTCTCCGATAACCATGCAGAAGGCTTTCTCTCGACCGCGACGGTCACTCACTCCAGACCTGATCGTCATGGCTACCCTGCTGGGAGCAAATATATTGCTCCCGACGACTGTTCTTGAGACCACGGGGTCCCTACATCACGACAAGGGGTCCGGATCCTTCGAGGCGGCTAGGCCCAGTGACTTGGGCCCGGCTATAGTTCCAACAACTTTCAACTTTGATTGGATAATAGTTGCTATAAGAGCTGAATACTAGGGCCAACAGAACAATGACAAATACCCTTGTTCACGGTCTCTTGGACTGAGGGAACATGCCTCATCTCGCGGCCCACCTGAACGGCAGGGCTGGGATTCTGTATCGACACAGAGTGAACTCGTTGTCATGGTATTCAGCTCATTCAGTAAAGACGAACCAGTCAGAAAGTGCAGTATTGTGAAGCTGGTACAACTGGATCTATCATGCACGTTAATCTAGACTAGGCAAACGCGTTATGTGTTGCCGCGTTGATGGATGAGATGGAACATATCGACTTATCTTTGGATTGGTTATTATATATATATATATATATATATATATATATATATATATATATATATATATATATATATATATATATATATATATATATATATATATATATATATATATATATATATATATATATATATATATATATATATATATATATATATATATATATATATATATATATATATATATATATATATATATATATATATATATATATATATATATATATATATATATATATATATATATATATATATATATATATATATATATATATATATATATATATATATATATATATATATATATATATATATATATATATATATATATATATACATATATATATATATATATATATATATATATATATATATATATATATATATATATATATATATATATATATATATATATATATATATATATATATATATATATATATATATTATATATAAATATATATATATATATATATATATATATATATATATATATATATATATATATATATATATATATATATATTTATATATATATATATATATATATATATATATATATATATATATATATATATATATATATATATATATATATATATATATATATGTATATTAGTATTAATATATATATATATATATATATATATATATATATATATATATATATATATATATATATATATATATTTTAATAATTATATATATATATAATATATATATATATATATATATATATATATATATATATATATATATATATATATATATTCAATAATTATATATATATAATATATATATATATATATATATATATATATATATATATTTAATGATTATAAATATATATTATATATATATATATATATATATATATATATATATATATATATATATATATATATTATATATATATATACACCTTGAGATCCAAACCAATACTTCACTGCCATCTTATTTTCATTATTGATTTCTATGATAGTGAAAAAGGCTTTGTTTTAATCGTTCACATTTAAGAGGTGACACCTGTGGCTTGGATTTGATTGGCATCTTAATAGCTTCGAGTGATTCACAAAAATTACATTATGTATATTTTTACATCAAAACGGCCGATCCGATTTGAGTGAAAGTTCGGAATAATGTGTATCATTATTATATTGAGATTGCCTGAAAATGTGGGATGTCTCGGATGAAAATTATTTTACGAATATTTTCCTCTGGGTTATTCTAACGAGATTTTTGAAAACTTTGAAATGAGTTCTCTCAGAAGTGGTTCAACCGATTGCGCCCCAAAACTATACAGTATCGAATTAGACAATGACACTTGTGTATGCCAAGTTTCAACTGATTTTATTTTACGTTTGACATGTGGAGCGCGAAAAAAAAAAAAACAGTGACTTTTATTTCTGGTATGGCGGAATTGAGTATTCGCTTCGCTCATCCAAAGAGCAGTTGTCAAGGGTTCTTGTCGAGATCTCAGTCGCTTCTATCCTACCCTATTGCTATAAGGGTGACGTTATGTGTTATGCTCTCAATCTTGACTGTCGTCTGAGAACTATAGGCTTCTGTCACGTGGCAAACGACAAACAATCGTTACCATAGCAACACAGTGAACTGGTGGACATTGTTGTCTCTCTCTTGCAACAATGAGTGACGTCACTTGACAGAAGCCTGTAGTTACCATAGCAACACAGCGAACTGGTGGACCACCAAACATTCTGATTGATCAATTCCAAATGGTGCACATTGTTGTCTGTCTCTTGCAACAATGAGTGACGTCACTTGCCAGAAGCCTATAGGGTGTTCGCACGTAACAAATGACAAACAATCGTTACCATAGCAACACAGCGAACTGGTGGACCACCAAACATTCTGATTGGTCAATACCAACTGATGGACATTGTTGTCTGTCTCTTGCAACAATGAGTGGACGTCACTTGCCAGAAGCCTATAGGGTGTTGGCACGTAACAAATGACAAACAATCGTTACCATAGCAACACAGCGAACTGGTGGACCACCAAACATTCTGATTGGTCAATACCAACTGATGGACATTGCTGTCTGTCTCTTGCAACAATGAGTGACGTCACTTGCCAGAAGCCTATAGGGTGTTCGCACGTAACAAATGACAAACAATCGTTACCATAGCAACACAGCGAACTGGTGGACCACCAAACATTCTGATTGGTCAATAGGCCTACCAACTGGTGGACATTGTTGCCTGTCTCTTGCAACAATGGGTGACGTCACTTGCCAGAAGCCTATAGGGTGTTCGCACGTAACAAATGACAAACAATCGTTACCATAGCAACACAGCGAACTGGTGGACCACCAAACATTCTGATTGGTCAATAGGCCTACCAACTGGTGGACATTGTTGCCTGTCTCTTGCAACAATGGGTGACGTCACTTGCCAGAAGCCTATAGGGTGTTCGCACGTAACAAATGACAAACAATCGTTACCATAGCAACACAGCGAACTGGTGGACCACCAAACATTCTGATTGGTCAATAGGCCTACCAACTGGTGGACATTGTTGCCTGTCTCTTGCAACAATGGGTGACGTCACTTGCCAGAAGCCTATAGGGTGTTCGCACGTAACAAATGACAAACAATCGTTACCATAGCAACACAGCGAACTGGTGGACCACCAAACATTCTGATTGGTCAATAGGCCTACCAACTGGTGGACATTGTTGCCTGTCTCTTGCAACAATGGGTGACGTCACTTGCCAGAAGCCTATAGGGTGTTCGCACGTAACAAATGACAAACAATCGTTACCATAGCAACACAGCGAACTGGTGGACTACCAAACCTTCTGATTGGTCAATTCCAACTGGTGCACATTGTTGTCTCTCTCTTTCAACAATGGGTGACGTCACTTGACAGAAGCCTATAGGGTGTTGGCACGTAACAAATGTCAAACAATAGTTACCATAGCAACACAGCGAACTGGTGGACTACCAAACATTCTGATTGGTCGATTCCAACTGGTGCACATTGTTGTCTGTCTCTTGCAACAATGAGTGACGTCACTTGACAGAAGCCTATAGGGTGTTCGCACGTAACAAACGACAAACAATCGTTACCATAGCAACACAGCGAACTGGTGGACTACCAAACATTCTGATTGGTCAATACCAACTGATGGACATTGCTGTCTGTCTCTTGCAACAATGAGTGACGTCACTTGCCAGAAGCCTATAGGGTGTTCGCACGTAACAGATGACAAACAATCGTTACCATAGCAACACAGCGAACTGGTGGACCACCAAACATGCTGATTGGTCAATACCAACTGGTGGACATTGTTGTCTGTCTCTTGCAACAATGAGTGACGTCACTTGCCAGAAGCCTATGGGGTGTTCGCACGTAACAAATGACAAACAATAGTTACCATGGCAATACAGCGAACTGGTGGACTACCAAACATTCTGATTGATCAATTCCAACTGGTGGACATTGTTGGCTGTCTCTTGCAACAATGGGTGACGTCACTTGCCAGAAGCCTATAGGGTGTTCGCACGTAACAGATGACAAACAATCGTTACCATAGCAACACAGCGAACTGGTGGACCACCAAACATTCTGATTGGTCGATTCCAACTGGTGGACATTGTTGTCTGTCTCTTGCAACAATGAGTGACGTCACTTGCCAGAAGCCTATGGGGTGTTCGCACGTAACAAATGACAAACAATCGTTACCATAGCAACACAGCGAACTGGTGGACCACCAAACATTCTGATTGATCAATTCCAACTGGTGGACATTGTTGGCTGTCTCTTGCAACAATGGGTGACGTCACTTGCCAGAAGCCTATAGGGTGTTCGCACGTAACAGATGACAAACAATCGTTACCATAGCAACACAGCGAACTGGTGGACCACCAAACATTCTGATTGATCAATTCCAACTGGTGGACATTGTTGTCTGTCTCTTGCAACAATGAGTGACGTCACTTGCCCGCAGCCTGAAGCTTGGACCCCTGTGGAATGGAACTCACACATTGTATCGACCATCTTCATTCTAATCTACTTATAGGAGATGCTGAATCTCTTCAACAAGAAAACGTTTCATATACAGCTTGTTTCCAGTAAACTCGTTGCTATATGATGAAATGAATTAATGGAATCTTGGTACTTATTTTATAACATAGTTACAAGTCTCCATGGTGTACTGCTTCAATAATGTTTTCAAATATATCAATTTCCCCAAACAAGCTGGAAATGGAACACTTTCCATAGAACCGAGATTCCATTCATACATTTTTTCATCATCATATCATTATTATGAACTTCCCAGTCTCCTTCATACGAGACATGCTGATACTTGTGTATATTATTTTCTCCAGGCCAAATGATTATATTGTCCTAAGTGCTCCTCACACAAACAAATGTAATTTTCCACCTTCCGTTTTGTCTGTTGTTGTTGACCGACGGAAGAGTTGAGGGAGTGACCAATAGACGCTTAGCTCTTGATGCCCGGAAGACAATAGGAGAGCAGATGTGGATCAGCAGATAAGTTGCGGTATCTGCCCAGGGCAGTGGCGCAGCGTGGCGGCGAGAAACATCAGACTTCTTCGGACGATTTCACCAATATTCTATTATTATATTATGAATAATCATGACAACAATCAAAACAATAGAAAGACGACTCAAAAAACGAATATGAATATTCGTATGGATTTATCAACAGACCAAAGTTTTTTCTACTAGAAGCTCAATAACAATTATTCGTCAGCTCTCTTTCATTCATCGGCCTACTTGTCTTACAGTTATGTGGAGGAATTCGCAATTACCTCTTCAAACTGCCCAATGGATGGATAACAGCTCCAGAAACTTCAATTTCGAAGAAACTTCAGTCGAAAGCACATGCAAATCTTTCAACAACAACAACAACAACAACATCAGTATATCATTTGAGATCTGAGAAAAATATAACCTCCATGGTGACCCTCACGTGAGCCAACTAGCAATGAGAGTGAAGAGATCTTCATTGCAGTGAATTTTTCAACAATATGTTTCTTGCCAATTAATTTGAATATTCTTCATGATTATATGGAGGATAGTTTCGTTCTCATATGATTCTTGGGAAAAGGCTAGAAATTAGCTTGACGTCTAATAAAATCATATGCTGAATAAATATCGAAATGTTTTATTCAATACAACATGATGTTGACAATACTTGTAATAATGAATAACCTATATATATATATATATATATATATATATATATATATATATATATATATATATATATATATATATATATATATATATATATATATATATATATATATATATATATATATATATATATATATATATATATATATATATATATATATATATATATATATATATATATATATATATATATATATATATATATATATATATATATATATATATATATATATATATATATATATATATATATATATATATATATATATATATATATATATATATATATATATATATATATATATATATATATATATATATATATATATATATATATATATATATATATATATATATATATAAATATATATATATATATATATATATATATATATATATATATATATATATATATGTATATATATATATATATATATAAATATATATATATATATATATATATTATATATATATATATATATATATATATATATATATATATATATATATATATATATATATATATATATATATATATATATATATATATATATATATATATATATATATATATATATATATATATATATATATATATATATAGATAAATATATATTCATATATGTATATGAACATATGTGTGGGTGTGTATGTGTATAAGTGTGGGTGTGGGTTTGGGTGTGTGTGTGGGGGGGGGGGGGAGGCATACTCATCGTTTTCATGGGCCATGATGGTCTACAGATCAACCTCTTCCTCAACCAACTACTATCATTTGTTTACCTTTCGAGAAAGAGCTGTTATTACGGTTTATAATTAGAGTGTAATGAAGGTTCGTAATATCTTCTCAGTACGAGGACAATGAGAGAACCTCAAATAGAGTCAGGATCTTCACAAGATGCTAGATTACCAGTTACAGTTCTTACCACACTCCACATAATAGAATCCATTCTTCTGAGTGATTGGATTCCTAATGCCTCCAGTCTCGACAGTATAGAATACAGTACCCCCAATTTAATTTTCCACCTTCGATCTAATTTATTCGAATTGATGTAAGATTTGGTAGGTGTTTCCGAAGTCTTTTGTAACTGCACTGATGCCAGCCAGTAGGTATATCGCCGTCTCTGTCCGCCGCGAACAGGTGAGTGTGGTCTCGTCTCTGTCCGACGCGTTGGGAGAGAGAGAAATAACCGCCTCGGGAGAAACAACGTTGAGAAAAGAGCTAGCACACGTACAAAAAAACTTGACCTCGTCTTTTTGTTTTTATTTGGTGTTGTTTATATGGTCTTGCCGCGGTCAACCTGAGAGCTTGAATCTGCAATGCGGAGCGAAGCGATGACAACATCTGAATCTTTGGTATATTTTTTTTAACTGTTTTCATTTTGATTTTGTATCGATGCTCTCCACCATTATGTGTTCACTGCGGGGTTGACAGTTGAATCAGATTGTCCTTACACAGGTTCAATCATTGCACCATTCATGATATACAAGATCACTCTCTGTGATTCAGACACTACATGAGGGGTCCAGACTCTACATGAGGGGTCCAGACACTACATGAGGGGTCCAGACTCTACATGAGGGGTCCAGACTCTACATGAGGGGTTCAGACTCTACATGAGGGGTCCAGACTCTACATGAGGGGTCCAGACTCTACATGAGAGGTCCATAGACTCTACATGAGGGGTCCAGACTCTACATGAGGGGTCCAGACTCTACATGAGGGGTCCAGACTCTACATGAGAGGTCCATAGACTCTACATGAGGGGTCCAGACTCTACATGAGGGGTCCAGACTCTACATGAGGGGTCAAGACTATACATGAGGGGTCCAGACTCTACATGAGGGGTCCAGACTTCACATGAGGGGTCCATAGACTCTACATGAGGGGTCCAGACTCTACATGAGGGGTCCAGACTCTACATGAGGGGTCCAGACTCTACATGAGGGGTCCAGACTCTACATGAGGGGTCCAGACTCTACATGAGGGGTCAAGACTATACATGAGGGGTCCAGACTCTACATGAGGGGTCAAGACTGTACATGAGGTTTCCAGACTCTACATGAGGGGTCCAGACACTACATGAGGGGTCCAGACTCTACATGAGGGGTCCAGACTCTACATGAGGGGTCCAGACTTCACATGAGGTGTCCAGACTCTACATGAGGGGTCCAGACTTCACATGAGGGGTCCAGACTGTACATGAGGGGTCCAGACTCTACATGAGGGGTCCAGACTCTACATGAGGGGTCCGGACTGTACATGAGGTTTCCAGACTCTACATGAGGGGTCCAGACTTCACATGAGGGGTCCAGACTGTACATGAGGGGTCCATAGACTCTACATGAAGGGGCCAGACTCTACATGAGGGGTCCAGACTCTACATGAGGGGTCCAGACTCTACATGAGGGGTCCAGACTCTACATGAGGGGTCCAGACTCTACATGAGGGGTCCAGACTCTACATGAGGGGTCCAGACTCTACATGAGGGGTCAAGACTATACATGAGGGGTCCAGACTCTACATGAGGGGTCCAGACTGTACATGAGGTTTCCAGACTCTACATGAGGGGTCCAGACACTACATGAGGGGTCCAGACTCTACATGAGGGGTCCAGACTCTACATGAGGGGTCCGGACTGTACATGAGGTTTCCAGACTCTACATGAGGGGTCCAGACTTCACATGAGG
Organism: Brachyptera risi; assembly: GCA_964007535.1. NCBI lineage: Eukaryota > Metazoa > Arthropoda > Insecta > Plecoptera > Taeniopterygidae > Brachyptera > Brachyptera risi. The sequence continues at coordinate 2,030,409 of OZ023332.1, forward strand.
GGTCCAGACTGTACATGAGGGGTCCAGACTCTACATGAGGGGTCCAGACTCTACATGAGGGGTCCGGACTGTACATGAGGTTTCCAGACTCTACATGAGGGGTCC